>JAPYZL010050669.1:0-42504 GCA_030522825.1 Platygaster orseoliae | reverse complement strand
GACGTGAAATTGTGTGCGTCGTGCGTGCTCTGACGTGCTCACAGTTACGCGAGTCACGACTCACGATGCATTTTATCTCTCTCGCACACGAGACTGTTTATTGGTTGCCCCGCGTGGCGACATAGCCAATGAGAGTTACTGACAAAGACATGCGGTAGAGGTGGGAGCCCCTCCAGAGTTGGAATAACCGAATGTCTACGTTTCGCGGCGGTTGGAATAAACGAAAGTTTACTGTAATAAATTTATAAAATCGTGAAAAAATAGTCGTAAGCATTAAACTCAAACTCATTTTGAAATAACGCTACAATATTTATTAAAGTGAACAATAAATATATAACAAAATCGAAGAACACGATTTGAAGATGAAATCAAGCTGAAACACAAAAAACTCATTCCACATCATTTTACAACTTTCAAGGCCAAAATAATCAAAATCAATATTTTTCAACATTTTTACCTGCAAATTCCAAATACTGACTACGAAAAAACTTGAAATTCAAAACAAAAATTCGACTAAGGTGAACATTTCTCTCCATAAAGGGATGACAAATTTGATCTTCAAGCCCTATTTTTCCTTGATTTTTTATGTTTACGAGCCACTTGCTGATCGCAAATAGGTTATCGAGAGGAAACATCGGGACGCCAAAATCGTCGGGTTAATAGGGGAAACAACTCCTCGGCTCGGCCAGGATGAATTATGCAGCCTTGTTTAACCGTCAATAGCTCCACCTGCAGTAACATCGATCCACCAGGTGTGACCCAGTATGCAACAATACGCCGCATTGACTTTGCGATTCCTCCCTTTTCCTCTGCGCCTCCCTCTACCCCCTCACCCCCCGCAACCCAATACGTCAAAGTTCCTCGGACGATTTGCATTTTCTCAGACCGAACGAACGTTTTTACTGCGAGTCACTCGCGAGCAGTTACGAAAAGATCGGGGAAATATAGGAAACTGAGGATGAAAAAAGGCATCAAATATTGAACAGTTATATTTATATATTAATTTTTTTTAGGACAGTACTTCATCCAAGATAAAAAACATATAAATTTGTTGACAAGGAATATTGAAGTGTTACGAGGTATAAAATGAAAGCTACTAAACTAAACATAAGTTTGCAAGTCACTGAAAATAACTTGGTAATGAGCCTACTCCGGGACTGAGTTATTTAACACACCAGCTGATTCAAACTTTGAAACTTCTAAATACTTTCGTTTAATAGAACTCGTAATATTCTGTTTGCTCGCTGATCATAAAGTTATCTCCGCAGCGAGTTCCGCAGCGCTCGGTACCATAAATCCCGAGTTCAACCGCGCTGACTCAGAATCCAGTTTCCATAACGCATAATTTCGACGCTTTCGTCTATTCAGCGTCAGACGTTTAATATTTTTGACATCCCCAGCCAGGGATTTTTACGTCCGTTCTGTAAATCTCAAGCTCGAAACTTTATTTAATCCGCTAAGCTAATCAACAACAACAAAAAAAAAAAACAGAGGTAAAATATTTCTTTTTTTTCTTGTTTTCGGTATGTAACTGAACGTTTATTCGACTTTTTCCAAAACACGTAAAAAAAATCGTAACTCGTACATCCCAGGGGATTTGCAAGTTGGCGAGATCTTTAACAACAAAAAGTGCGACGATGCGAAAGTCTAGTGTAATGCGGACGCGGACGTGACGGAGTTTTATGCGCAAAAGCCGTGACGTCGAGTGCAAACACTGGAAAAGTACGCCATCCGATTCGATTGAGCCAGCTGTTGTTATCCCGTACATGCTCAACAAACTGAACAAACGTCTCATCAATGCGTTTCGAGAGATATAGAATTGTACGATCGCGTCGAATCGTCTTTGGACGTAAGCCAGATACGGAAATTATACGGCATTCGAATGGCTATTTTGTTGAACTTAAAATGATAGGTAAGAAACACAAAGCTAGATTTTTATTTTGGAATTTCGACGGCGTATCATTCATAAATGAGTTTTTATTGTTAATTTGATCGACAGAGTCGTTGGAATGATTCGAAATATTTTTTCTTAGAGTTTTAATGTTAATATTCATCTCGTTCATTGCTTTTTGAAATATTTTATTTTTGTGTATTTTATAATTTTCATGATTTCTCGATCCTTTGAAATCAAATAAATATGTCTTAAGAATATTATGTAAGTAGTAAAATTTATTGTGAAATATAAATAAATTAAATATTCGGTGGAAAATTATTTTCATCTAAATGTAGTTCTAAAGGGATTCTAATAAAAGGCTGAAAGCTTGGAACAAAAAACAAAAAATGGGTTTTTCATTTTTTTGGCTCCAAAAGATTAAGAAATCATGAGAGTTATGCAGAATAAAAATGGAGCGTTATTCAGTAAATAAAAAATTTTTTTTTCTATTTTAGTTCTTTATTAATATCAAAATGTTTTAATCTAAAAATTTTTTCGAAGACTTTTGATAAAAATGTTTGAATTGTCATATTTTTTTTATTTGAATTATTTAATAGATTTCATTATTCTTTTTTCATTTAATTTCCATATATTGCATGAGTTTTATGATTTCTCGTTCTTTTCGAACCAAAAAAAATTTGTCTAAAAAATATTATGTAAATAGTAAAATTCATTGCAGAACATTGATGAGTTCTAATATTAATTACAAAATTATTTTATCGTAAATGTACTTTCCTGATTAGAGCCGAAAAAAAGGCTGAAGCTTGAAACAAGAAACAAAAAAAAGTTTTCAATTATTTTGGCTCTAAAGCCTCAAAATTATGAAAATCAAAAGGAAGTGTTATAAAATAAATGAAAAAAATCATATATTTATTGAATCTTTTGGATTCTTAATTTTGAGTAAAACGTTCACATAGAAATATTTTTTCGAAGACTAAATAAAAATGTTGAAATGAAAGTACTAATCCTATTTTTTCTATGATTAATTTATTTCAATTTTTCAATTTATTTTATTTCCTTGTATTGCATGAGTTTCATGATTTCTCGTTCTTCTAGACCCCCAAAAATGCGTCATAAGAATATTATGTAAATAGTAAAATTTATTGTAGAATAATAATGAATTTGAATAATAATTAAAAAATTATTCAATTGTAAATGTATTTTCCTGATGAGAACCAAAAAAAAGACTGAAGCTTGAAACAGGAAACGAAAAATAAGTTTTCTTATTTTTTTGGCTCCAAAGTATCAAGAAATCATGAAAATTATGAAACATAAAATTAGAGGATTATAAATTAAATAAATCAAAAATGTTATATATTTATTGAATTTTCAAGAATTCTTCATTTTGAGTAAAACGTGTTCAGATCAAAATATTTATTTCAAGACTTTAAATAAAAATGTTCGAAGGAAAATATTTATTTCATTTATTTTCAGGGTCGATTTTTTTAAATTTATTTTATTTCCATACATTGCATGAGTTTCATGATTTTTCGTTCCTTTGGACATAAAAAATGCGTCATAAGAATGTTATGTCAATAGACAAATTTATTGTAGAATTATAATTAACTTAAATATGAATTAGAAAATTATTTTCATGTTAATGTAGTTTTCTGATAAGAGCCTAAAAAAAGTCTGAAAGCTTAAAACAAGAAACAAAATAGAAGTTCCTTTTTTTTGGCTCCAAAGGATCGTTGAATCATTGAAATAATGAAGAATAAAAATTTATCGTTAAACAATAAATGAAAAACGTTAAATATTTATTGAATTTTCTTAAATATTTTTTTTTAATAGAACATTTATATTAAAATTTTTTTTCCAAGACTTTTCATAAAAATGTTCGAATAAAAATTTTTTTTCGTTGACTTTTATCATTCATTTGATTCGATTTTTTAAATTTATTTTATTTCTATATATTGCATAAGTTTTATGATTTCTCGTTGTCTTGCAACCAAAAAAAAATGAGTCGTATGAATATTATGTAAATAGTAAAATTTATTGTAGAATAATCATGAATTTGAATATTAATTATGATATAATTTTAATTTTAATGTAATTTTTTAATAAGAGTAAAAAAAAAGCTGAAAGCTTGAAACAAGAAACAAAAAATAAGTTTCTCATTTTTTGGTTTCCAAGAGATAGAAAAATCATGAAAATAAAAAGAATAAAAACAGTGCATTTTCTACTAATAAAAAATTTAATACATTTTTTTCATTTATTTGGATTCTTTATTTTAATTTAAATATTTTCTCAAAGAATCCCAATAAAAATGTTAATATTCTTTCAACAATTATCAACAAATAATATACTCGTTAAAATAAAAATCACCTCAAAAAATTATAAAATTCTTTTTCATCAACTCAAAATTCACAAGAACTGCATTGAAATCCCCGAAACTATGATCATAAAATATTTTACGAGCGACTGTTATTGATATCAATTACTTTTTCATATTGGCTATTGGAATAACTTCGTGTGAATGAGATCTCTGGTCAGTACGTTGATTGCAGGGATGCGTACAAATAATCTGACCGACGATAACGCATTCATATTGTATTATGGTATCGCGTTTTACCACAAGTAGAACGTACAAATGGTCGATATTTGAACGTTCTGTTTCCAACGGTTTCAAAATCATCCGACTTTAATTTTTCATGCGTGACATTATGCGATTTCAAGCGATTGACTTTTTTTTATGCCGAATCGTTTAAAGTCAGGATTTAAAGTTTTACAGTACAAAAAATATAATAATTACATGAAATCCTTCGAAATCGTGAGTTTTGAATTTCAGCTCTCATTATTTAAAGTATAATTTAAAAAATAAAAATAAATAGCACAGAGTATTAAAATTAAACCTGCTTTATCGCGATATTGATTTTTAAAAAGCGGCACGACTAAAATTACATCCGAAATATCGTTTATAATGAGAGCAAACTGAAGTTTCATATTATATAATTGAGTGATGTTCCGCTCTTGGAAGGGAAACTAGATACCTAAATAATTCGTGCATTACCGGAAACTCGGAGATTCGAGCAAAGTTTATCGAGTGTCAAAAGTTTATAAATGTTCCATAGTTCACCAATACAATTTATCACTAAACTTTTCTAATTTGCTGTTATTCCAAGATCTTTCGTATCCAATTTCCTCGCTGATGCGATTCTCAAACGTCTCGTAAAATTTTATTTTATTTTATGACTGTTATTGGTACGAGTTGGGTGTTTTACTATTTTCAGCTTTCGGCGTTGTACAACAAACATTGTACTTTTTTGTGAATATAAATTATTCAACCACTTTCAAAATTTCATGGTAATACTAGTGCATAAAATGAAAATAATGTTTTTTTTTATGAAAAATTATTAATCATATGTACATTATTATACATTGTAGCCCCCTGAAAAAAAATTTATAACCTGAGAAAACAATTTTTTTCCTCCTAGATTCAGCATAGTAATTTCATATTTCATGGTAGAGTAATTTATCACTGATAGTTGAATAATCGATGTTGCAGCGGTAACAGATAGCTCGCATTGCAACGTATTTATGTGCATCTGCGACATTAGTCATTCGAGGGCAGATTTCATTACGCGAAACTAAGCCTTAAATCGACTCGCTGCTTTTCGCAACTTCGGTAGTAGTGATTTATTCTTCGCATGAAAGCCACCCAATGTTCTTTGACACGCAAACCACGCTGCGGAATTATGGTTATTCGTACCCATCGAGTTAAGCAAACTTTTCTCCCGCAATGTTATTAAGACACAATCGCATTTGGAGTTTGTCGGTATAAGAAAATTACACCGGAATGTTCAAGAAGTCCCATTAAACCGAGAATCGCTTTCTTTTGAGACTTTTTTTTTAAGGTTGAGAATTCTTAAAACGTTTGGAACGTATTTTTTTTTTCATGTTTTTGATCTGATTAGAACTTGATGTTAGAATTGTGAGTCAAAGAAGTTTATAAAGGAGTCATTTGAATTATTTTGGAGTTAAGGCAGTTTAAATTTGAAAATTTTTGAATTAATTGAAATATTTAGAAGAAAAACGAACAGAATTCAAAATATATGTATTATTGTATTGTATTGAAATTATATGTATTGTATTATCCATGTCGAATTCAATATTTGACGTTTCACTGTACTGCATAATAAAAAAAATAAATTTATGGCTAAATGTATTCTAATGTACGAAAAATTAAAATAATATTGCAGATTTTCTTAGAATATAGTAACTTTCCTAATATTCATAGTAAATATTATACGTGGTTTTTTTCCCAGTGCCCGGTGATTTCGATTTCTCTGAAAAACGCCGAGTCCGTGTCGCATCAATTATGCAGTGATCGCGCATATGTGCCACAAATCGAAACGTAAGCGTTGTTACATTTGTGTCGGCCGCATTTCACGAGATTCGCTCGTAACGCGACGTGAAACGCCCGCGCGGGGAATTTATATTTACAAGTACGTCTGCTTGGCATTATGCGGCAGAACTTGTCGGATGTGGGTTTCGGCGCGAGACGCGATAACTGCCACAGTGCTACGATCCTTGACACTGCAATACGACATAGTTTATTTATTTTTTTCCTAATAAGACGAAGCTATTATGCGCCATTTTTTTGTACTTCATATCATAGCCTTGTTCTCGACTGAAATAAAAAATGATGTCAGAATAAAAAAAGTATGAAAAATTTCCTAACCTTAATCATGAATTAGAAAACTTTATACTGGAACCTCGATATAAGACATATAGGGGTCACTTTACACTGGAACCTCGACATATGTCCCACTTTACACTGGAACCTTGATAAAAGACATATAGGGCTGACTTTACATTGGAACCTTGATATAAGACATATAGGGATCACTTTACACTGGATCACATCACATCACATCACATCACATCACATCACATCACATCACATCACATCACATCACATCACATCACATCACATCACGCTTTCCACCCCCTGGCGCCGGTTAAAAAGTTTCATTTCAAAAAAAAATTTTTTAATATAAACTTTTTTATTTATTCATGATTTCGAGAAGTAAAATAAATTTTGAATTTATTGATAATTCATCATTGATGAGCTGTAAAAGTTGAGAATAATAAAATTGAATCTATAATATTAAATCCGTGGAAACAAAAAGTAAGACATACCTGTAAAAGCCCAAATCAGATTAGGTAGTTTCTCTATTATTTATGATGAGTGAGTCATCAGTCTTTTTTGTTTTCTGGGCCTAATATCATTCGTATAAAACTTTCGATTTTACGATCTTCATAAAAACTTTTCCGAGATAAATAATGAAAAACAATGAAATTATCCAAAAAAAAGGATAACGTTCACTTTTTAAATAGCAATCGGAATCTGGTAGAAACCTCGTTACATGGGCAATCTTGTAGATACTAAAAAAAAAAAATTATTTTTCGCAATTTATATGTTCGGCTCTTTTCGTGAATACTCGGTTATTTACGGTGGTACCAACTTTTAAATAATAAAAAACAAAATCGATTGCCATCATTGAGATCGATATAATTATATCGATCGTTCAAATCATTGCTAACTTCCAGCATCTTCCAAGCACGACCCCCCTCACTTTTTGCTTTCGACCCTAAGCAGCAACATCTCTCTCCAGAAAAAAAAGCTTTTGCAACTTGAAAAAAATATGGCCAAAATTATCGTGAGTAAAAATTTATAAGATTCGATACAGCGATCATTTGTGCTTCTCTCATAATATTCATATGTTCATATTGAAAAGATTTTTCTCCAAGCTAGTGGCCAAGTGATTCATATTTCCCTTGTTTTTGAGAAAATTCTTCAGTATTTATTTTGTTAGTAGATATTCAGCTGGGTAAAGCAAAATTAAAAATTTTACTCATACTGATCGACGTATTTTAACATTTCTACCCGATTGTAAAAATATCATTTCCTACGATCCCGAACACGTCGTTTTTATTCCCCCGTTTTTGAGGAAATTCTTTTATATCGTTAATATGGTTAGAAAATATTCAGCTGGAAAAAGGAAAACTGAAAATTTTAGGCGTACTAATCCAAGTAATTCAACTTTTTTGAATCAATGCAAAAACATTATTTCCCATTCGCCCGAGCACGTGGTTTTTGTGTCCACCGTTTTTGAACAAGTTCTTTAGTACCATTCTCAGTGAATATTGAGTCAGAAAAAGCAAAATTTAATATTTTAGTCGTACTATTCAAAGTTTTAGTCGCTTTCAATAAAACAATTTCTCCTGCTGAATGATATTTCATGATGAATAATTTTTTGTTGGCGGCCATCTTTAAATTGTCAAGTCGGTAAAAGTATGTTTTTGGTTTGAAAATGTTATTTTCAAGTGATGATCGTACAATAAATAAATATTTCAGTTGCGCCAATCCTAGCTTTTTTTTCACTCAATCGCTTTTAATTTAAAATGTTGATGCTGCCGAATAATGATCGATGATGAATCATTTTTTGTTGGCGGCCATCTTGACGACGTGTCTCATGTGACCAAAAATATATTCCCATTTTAGAAAAATGAATATCCTCGTGATAATTTCGTAATACCTCATTATTTCATTTCGAGCTTTTTCTGCGTAAAATTTCTTAGTTATATTTAGCAAACGAGTTTTGAAATTTGAGGCAAATGAGCATATTTGTAATATAAATTTACTGAGGCTTATCAAAATAATCGCTTTTCATTAAAAATGTTGATGCTGTCGAATAATATTCGATAATGATTTCTTTTTCGATGGCGGCCATCTTGAACACGTGTCACACGTGACCAAAAATTTATTCCTAGTTTAGAAAAATGATTTTCCTCGTGATAATTTTGTAATACCTAATCAATTTATTCCCGCCTTTTTCTCCGTAAGAATTTCTTAGTTGTATTTAGCAAACGAAATTGTAAATTTAAGGCAAACGATCATATTTGTAATATAAATTTAATGAGGCTTAAAAAAAATGAGGTAAAAGCGATTCAATCGATATTACATTATGGAACATCTTTTAAAATATTTAGGTGTAAATTTTTTTTTTTCACTCATGAGCAATAATTATTTATTCCTATTCATAAATGTTTAGCCATCTAGCTTGAAAAATGTCAAACATTTAGTGTTATTAGTTGACACGCAGCGCCACTGCTGGTGATTTGGCGCCACTGAGCAGTTTTCAAAATGGCGGCCCTTCCATCCCCTCCCCTTACACACTCCTCCTAAGAAAAACTATTAAGCTCAATAGATAAAAATTTTTTAAAAATTTAAGGTTTTTCACTTAAACTGAATGTTTTTTTATTAGGCAGCATAAAATATAAATGTAAAAATAAAATAAATTCATAAATTATATGAATAGAAAATATGAATAAATATTTTGAAAACGTCAAAATTTGAAAAATGGGCTGATTCAGATGTTACGTAAGACTCAGTAATTTCTAAACTCTCGTTATTTTGAACATTTCAGAGAGTTTCGTTATTCCATCTCATTTCATAAATTTGTCTAGTTTAAGAACTCCGTGTATTATTTTAATTTTCAAATATCAAAGGAGACTGACATTCTGAAGATTAACATAATTTTGTTAAATTGAAATATTCAAGCAATTTTCGAAATTCAAGAAATGTAATTAATTATTCAGGGAAATTTGAAAACTTGTCTGACATTTAAATATTTGAGAGATTGCAGAAATTTCAATGTTCTACAAATTTACTCGTTTTTATGCATGATACAATTAACCATCTTCAATAATTATTATAATTCAGAAATTTTGTCACACTTAGAACATTTCTCCAACGATAAGACTTTTGGTTAATTTATAAGTTATCAATCGTTAAAAAATTAAAAGGTTAAATAAAAATTATTTTCTTATGTTGAGGTTAGAACATTCAAAGGCTTATCTCAAATTTAGACGTTCAGAAAATTCGCAACAAAAAATAGTCGACAAAATGTTTTAATACCTTTATTAAAATATGAAAATTCTTAAAATAAAAATGGTTTGACAATTTTACTAATTTCATTCCGAAAACGCAAGTTTTTCCAATCGTTCCATCAAAATAAAAGAATCTTCTTATTTTTGCATGTCAAATGACAAACTTCTTCATATAATAATTGTTATAGGGTTTACTTTAATGAATTTTTTAATTAACAAAAATATTTTTTTTTAAATTATATTCTATATTGTTTTCTTATTTTTTATTATATATGATATGTATTGTTTTTGTTATTTTATATCATCATGATATATTTATTCTTAGATATTCCTATATTATAGTATAATATATAAAAAAAGAATTCAAATTTAAATTATAATTTAATCAATTTATTATCATAGTTATTTATTCTAGTATTGGACTCTGCACAATATAACAGATAATGGTGTCGCTAATCTGCATTTTCTAAAAAATTTAAATATTTTCAGTTAGAAGTTCACGACCTTAGAGAAGAGGATGCAGAGCCAGTCATAGTAGTGGCTACGACAGAACATACGGTTTTGCAGCTCAGAAATTTTCTCGCAGAAACCACAGGCAGAACTAATATTCGGGCCTGGCTCCTGTGTGATCGTAATGACCAATTGCTCTCGGCACCTCTCAAATTACAAGATCACAATTTAGTATCGGGCGACATCTTGTATTTCATCCATGCCCCTTAACATTTCTGTTGAGCTCAAACATGTTGTAAATTATTGCATTCCAATGTTTTTACTCTTTGTTCATAGAGTTATGTAACTCTAACTAGCAGGCCAAAACATGTACATATTCAAGTTATTTCTAAATCAGAAATTATAACAAATTTTTTATCGCACATCGGCTTGTAATTGTTATTTTATTTCTTCTCCACGTTCACAATTTGTTCGCGCGAGCACCAGATCTGACAATATGAATGCATGAAAATCATTGAACATGTCCTTTTTTTAAAACCAAAAAATTTTGTTTCAAAACTGATTCTTCGATTTCCAGACTGCAAAAATACATTGCATATTACAATAGTTCACACAAGGTAATTATTATATCGAATTTGAATGAGATTGTAATTCGCCTAAATTCTGAGTATATTCTTGTAACGACTCATGAAGATAGTAGATTTAAATGTATCATCTGAACAGTATTTGAATCACGCGAACTGGAATATTCGTAATAACATTCAACTATTTCACATAAATCATGATCTACTTTATTTGTAGATACTATAATGTGGTTCCTGTAAATTTCCAAAATAGAAAATAATTGTTTAGAGTTTGTAGTTGATGTAGTTAAAAAATACTTATTTGCGAAGCTTAGAAACGAGAAATTATATTGTTTTTTAATGTGAACTAAACTTTTGTAACTAAGTAGAATAAAACTGATAGTTTTCGAATGATATGTTATTAAACGTTTCGTTAATTTTATTTATTGTCATGCAGTATGAAACATAAATATGTGTTTAAAAAAAAATGGGGTATTTTCTAAAGTTTTCAATTACTATTTGCTGATGAATGCAACGTTTTTTAAATATTATGTCAAATTATTTCTTGTTGTGTAATCTCAACAAGATTTTCAATGTTAAATTTTGATATCTACTCTTTTTTGCAGATTTTTATTATTATATTTATTGCAAACACAGTTGATAAAAAAACACGGTTCATATAAAAGGATTCACTTTTAATATCAAATTATTCATTTTAATCGTGATTGATTAAAAATCAAATGATTTTAATCACTTCTCTACGAAATCTGACTTTTACACCGAAAGCTGTTTTCGAAAGTTTGATCGAACTTAAAAGTACTTTCAAAACATTCAAATTTTGTGTGATTGGACCGTTAAAAGTATGACTTCGAACTTGAAATAAGAAAAAACCTCAAGAATAAAATTCCTGAAAGGTTTAGAATGACGAAAAAAAAGACAGGTAAAATCTTTCGCTCTTCTCTGTAATGAAAACGTTCTCGGCGCAAGCTACTTTAAGTTTAATACTTTTAAGACTTATGGAAGAATTGCGTGCGTTCAAGTTTTATGTTCAAATCGTAGACGAAGGAAAGTTTAATCTTGAGATATTAGGTCACTTTAGGTTGAGCCAATAAATGTTCGAAATTTTTTCAAAAATTTACTAAAATGGTTGCATTTATTTTATAATTGAGATTTTATAATTGGATAACCTGATACTAAATCAACTTGAATACCGAAATACTAAAAAATTTTTTTTTTAATACTTAAATTTTTTGCACAACATTCAACCATGTTTGTCGGGAAATTAGGTAAGGTTAGATTAAGGCCGAAAAGTCACAAAATTACAAAAAATCACAAGCCTACAAAAATTTACAATATCACACAAAGTCACAAAATTACGAAAATTCAAAAGATCGCAAAAATTTACAAAAAGCTGAAAGTCATAAAAATTCACAAAAATTAAAGTCACAAAATCAACGATTATATAGTGACAAAAATAAACAATTATAAAACTTCACAAAATCTCACTAAATTACAAAACGTTCTGAATTTCCCTAATATATTGAGTTTTATTTTTCAATTATTTTTCTAACGTGCATATTTCCAATTCTAAAAATAATATTATATTATAAGCCCGACAAATGAATTTTATTTCAAATGTAAAGAAAATCATAAAATTTGATAGAATTTTCAGAATACGATCTTATTAAAAATATTTATGAGATGTTAGTACAAAACAGACATGCACAATATAAATATTCTTTTGTCCGTTATCACACATTTGAAACTTGAATTGTTTTTGTTGAGTTATACAATGTTTGTCAAAAAGACAATAATGATGAGAATATTGTGAATTCAGTGTTAATAAATAATGAAAAATTGAAAATTCAATAGAATATTTATCGAATTCACTACAATCAGAATTAAAAATATTGCTAAATTAATAACATTAATAAAATTTCAAATAATGGCCTATGAGTATAATGTTAAACCAATAATATTTATTTTTCAATATTTTTAAACTTATAATATTTTTTACACTTTCAAATTATATTCATACAATAAAACATAACTGAGTTATATTCCTTACTTAATCCTATTCTGAAAAAGTTGATAGTTAATAAATTATCTATAAAAAATGTATACTTTGGAAAACGTTGAAAAATTGTTAAAATTGCAAAAAGTCATAATATTTTGAGTTATAGAAATATAGATTTTAAAATATATCTATACTACATAGTATATTATTAGTCATAGACTAATGCAGTTCGTACTAAAAAATATTATTATACAATTAAAAGTAAAATTTTGTTATGGTTATGATTTTTTCCTAAAAGTAATTATTTTTGGATTTCGCACCGAATTATAAGTTCTATAATGATAACTATATGTCGAGAAAATTGATAGTTTTAATAATTATAGTGAAAAATTGCAACAACTCTTTTGGAAATTCATTCAAATTTAAATAAAAAAAAAATATCATTTTCTCAATAAATGGCAAATTTTACAAAATATGAAATTGATGTGATAATATTGGAAGAAAACAAAATATTTAGAAGAAATACCTCAATGATTGCAAGTTAAAAAAATGACATTTTACAAAATCATTGATTATTAAGTTACTGAAGTCATTTCTATTTTGTTCATTAATCAATAAAAAAAAAGTAAATAAACGTGTAATTAAGAATTACTGTCTCTACCTTTACTTAAAATTCTTCAATTTCCTCCAACTCCTTTTTTGTACTACAAATGTAATATGATAATAACACCGAACGCAAGAAACTTTCCATGAAAACAGATCTGAGTCTCAACACAAAATAAAATACTACACAATCGTCAATGAAATCCAAGCTCACATGCGTCAACTCGTGAGTTTGCGAAAATTCGATAAATTTCAACAAGAGACTCGAGTAAGGCAGCTGCATCGTGCAATTTGTCAAAAAGAAGTATCGCGAACTTTCTTCGTATCTTTTGAGAAAAGGTAAGACCTATATAAAGCGCATACACACAATGTCATGAATGCACCCTTGAAAAAAAGAAAGTTATAACGATGTCGTTATCGATGTGAGGGCTGTTTTTGCTTGACACGTCGACAGTGCAAAATTGTGTCACCTTCTGTTACGTGATAGTTCATACAATGAAGCTCATCACGGAATTTATCTATTGACCGCAACAGAGTCCAATGTGATTTAAATCAAAATGTTTGGCGAGTTATTGGAAGAATTTACAATGTGTGGAAAATTCGACGACAATGTATAATGGCATATTCTGGATACTAAGTTTTATGCAGGGATAATATAAAACTTTTTATGAGTTTTCGAATTTTATTCTTCTATTGAAATATTTTTTACAATGTTCTATACATTCTTTTCGAATGTATTCGTAAATATTTCCAAGTTCTGATGTTCTCAAAAATATGGAATATAAAATTAAAGTTGTTGATGGATAATCATTTGACTTGTGAAACAAGTAAAAACGCTAATAATCTCATATTTTTGAGTAACAAGTACCAGATTTTTCTCTTAGAATATGTTATCTACTGTGTATTTAGTCCCCGTCCCACAAAGTCTACTATTCGTATGCATCCGTATTTTCACAACAAGTATCGAATTTTCCGTGGTGAAACTCAGCCCAAAGAAATGATAGAGGAAAGTTATTCAGTGCCAATACAGGGGCCAAAGTGGTTGTGGAGTAGGCGGAAAGTCCTCGCATCGAAAGGTACGTTTCAAGGGGTCGGGGGGACCGGGGAGGGGAGGGAGGGGTAGTGATATTCGCGTAATGCCAGCGATCATACAAAGTGCGGAACGAGACTTGAATGCTTCTACTTGAAAACGGAAATCTCGGGTGCTGAAAGATGGTGCTGTTTATGAAAATCACTGCGAAAAACAGTGTTTACGGAGTGTGATATTGAGTGAAAAATGAATAAAAAATGAACCTAGTATAATATTTGGATATCCTGAAAACACTGGATTTTTTTGGAGAAAAGTTTTAGACTAGCTTGAAATTTTGTCGTAAAGTTCTTTAGAATATATTTTCTGATATTTCTGGCAATGACTGAAATAATTAGTCATTTTTTTACTTAGTCTTGTCTTATGTATCAAAAACTGCAGTAATACGATGAGTACTAAATTTTTTCCACTTTTTTATCTCTGATGTTCCACTGTACATCACGAATCAAAACAGGATAACATCAAGATTTTATACAGCACTATAAAGCTCCAGTAATCACGTTCAACAGTGGAAATTCAAACAATTTTCCTCTTGCTCCCTGAAAATGTGGAAAATATGCTCACTAACTATGCAAGTATTAGCATTCCAACCAGTCGAATGAAGGGAGCGTTTTAAGCTCACGTGTTAAATTGATGTAATGGAGATAACAGCTGTAAACTCTATCAGCATAATGTGCAACTACGACTCGTGGTCTATCCAGTCATTCTGGATGGCGGAGCTTCGGTCGCTCAAGTGACATGGCGACGTCTTTACTGCCTCGAACACGAAATTCGGCTGGATCATGTCACCATGATTGATAATACCGTCACTCGTTAACGTACCGATCCTAATTAGCATTCCTGAATGTTTTGATGTGTACCTATACGTCTGAATAAGGTTGCTCTCAATGAAGAGCGATGTATGCATAGATGAAAAATTGGCCATGGAAACACGAAAATAGATTCTTCGTGATTGATTAGAATTTTTATCAATTTTACGTAAGTTTTGTCCCAGATCTGGCAAAACTGGCAAACATTAAATGACTGATGACTTGTTCTTCAAAGTTATGAAGTTGCATATGAAACAGAGTGAAATTCCCTTGAATTTGAAGTAAAAATACACTGAAAATATTATTAAAAAAAACTTGATCATATGAATAGCGTTCACGACTCCGATATAATTTTATTAGAATCAGTTTTTTTAACGTTTACTAAAATTTGTGTATAAAATAAGTGAGCGAAATCGAGAAAAATTTTGAAAATGATTGGTAAAGGTAGTGATAAAACAAGAAATTCGTATTATAAGATATTAAGAATCAATTCAATCTTAAAGATGTAATCAAAAATAACTAATTGGAGTCATTCAGAAAAAAATGATTGAACGTTTTTTAAAAGCGCTAAAAATATTTTTTAAATATCGAATGACGTGCGTTGATTTCAAGAGTATGTGTTCACTATAAAACGTAGCAAACGCATTATAAAAAAATCATTTATAAGTAATAATCTATCAAGGTGTGACGCATTCCTTGTAAGGATAGAGAGCGCCTCTCTTCGAAGGTGACCTATAATGATATCTTCAAGGTTACAGAAACGTACGATTGAAAAATTGACGTCTAATTGTCTACTAGTTATTTTTATGTCTCCCGACTTTTTCAACCTAAAGAATCATTATTTCCCGAATTCCTTAGACTAGTTCATTCTCAATAACAAATTAGTGTTCAGCGAGCTTTTCACGATGGTAGCACGGAATTCGTTACGAAGGTGAGTTAATAAACACGTACAATTACCATAAATTTACTTTTATAAAGTCAGTATCTACATTAAACCACGATTCATTAACTTTTCATTCATATGTAATCTTTTTCTCGATTCTCTCTCGTAGAATTATCTCTCAGAAGAAGTCTGATTTTTTCATATTTACAATGTACCTCGAATTGAAACAGTTCCTTAAATTTTTTTCGAGCAACTGAAACCTCACAAGCGAGGACAAAAAAAGAACCTGTAACCTGCACGCGTTTTGGAAGGCAAACAGAAAATCTTTCATGAAAGAACGAAATAATCAAAGTAGATGAAGGTGGAGTAGCTTATAATTACCTTCTGTCGAAAGAAGTGAAGTTGAAAAATCTTCAAGAGGAGGACAAATAGGAGTAATTTATATTTTCAATAATATATGTCGGAAAAGGAAAGAGAAAGCGGGCGATCACCCATTTGAGGGAAGCAAAAAAAACGCTTATACAAATTAGAGAGGGAAGAACTTCTTTGAATCAAACCCCCATTCTTCTTCGTGAAATTATCAATATCTGGCAATCAGGAAAAAAGATAAAAATAACGAAAATGTTGACGGGATCAACAGACGAGGCGGCGCTGACGAGGGAAGCTCTGATGATTCGTATTTTGAAACCATTCTCAAACGTGATGAATCAAAACAATTCGTGTATGAAGAATCTTATAATGGACAAGCGTACTGGCCAAAAGGTAATGGGAATGAAATTGTTGATGGAAGCAATGTCTCAATGCCAACTCAGTCATACGATATATAGTGCTGATGATGTATAGATATTGAATGTTGCCATATTTATTTTGTTAAAATAATCTTCATTTATTAAATTGTTGCAGAGAAAAATAGTATATTTCTACACTAGTGTGGAAAAGTTTTTTTAACGAATCTGAGCGTTGTAATCAGATGAGTGAAAAAAATTTTTCCACAATAGTCAAGGACTATATTTTATTCAACAATATGTGAAAATATCAGTTTTGCATCGCCCGAGCGTGTGGAAAAGTGGCCTTTTCCACATGGCGTTGAGTCAAAGATGTACCAGAATATTGTTATTGATGAGTTTAAAAATTTATTAAGAATAAAACAGATATTTATGCTACACGAGACAAAAAGGATGATTCCAACGAGTGCAAAATTCTGGCACGAGCGAAGAGAGTGCGCAATTGCACTCGTTGGAATCATCCTTTTTGTCTCGAGTGGCATACAATATTTTTTCCCATGCATGTGTAAAAGTGGCCACTTCATTTTTATGGAACGCAGGAACGTTGATATTTCCCGCTGATTTCCGAGTACCCTAAAAAGGGGCTTTTGTTCCCGCATTCCATAGAAATAAAGTGACCTTTTTTACGGATGCATGGGAAAAAGTAATTTTCGGAAATGTTTGGCAATTCGAGCAGTAATGAATTTTATGAACTATTTTTTAAATGAAGATTATACCTGCTTGGACAGAATTGTAAATATAAATGTCAATAATTTTTTTTTTCATCCAAGTTTTGTAAATATATTGTTAATAGACTGTGGATGAAATCAGGTGTTGGTGAATGTATTTTGGAAAATTTGTAACGAAAAAAATGTGACTGAATTTACGTGATTTTACAGTGTAAAAATGCAAGTTCGAAAAAATGTTATTGCGTTCATTGAATGTACAAATTGTATAAATGTACAATAACCAATGATGTATATATTGAAAAAAAGAAATTCAAAAATGTTAATTCAAAATAAGTGAATGGTTTTATTATCATATTGACACCAATTTTACTGTTTTCCATCATATAATATTTCTTGAAACTCGAGATTTTTGTTGAATAAAAGAATCAACCTAAAGTAACGATTCATAAAAACTTTGAAAATAACTCGATAGAAAACGAAAGGAAATTAATTTTTTTTATCATCGAAGTATAAATAATTAAAAATTCCTTGACAACGAAATCGGCAGTTCCACATTTTTTTGTTCATAACTCAACAGTTTAATTATCATGAATCATTTTGTCAATTGCTTTTTTTTCTGGAATCATTGAGATGTTACTTTCAAAAAATTTTATTTCTCACAATATTGTCGCATTCATTTTAGATTTTTCAAAATTTATCATGTATCGAGCAAAGTAATTATTTATTTTTATTATAAATTTAAATGAATTTTCGAAAGAGTTTAACAATTTATCCCTATAATTATCAAAACTTTTGATTTTCTCAGTATATAGTTATCATTATAAATATTTATAATATTCAGTACAATATTGAAAAATCATTACTATTGAGCAAAATTATACTGATGAAAATTATTTACTTTTAATTGTATTATAACGATTTATAGTACTTACTTTACAAGTTATATAATAATAATGATATACAATATAGCATAAATATATTTGAAAATCTATATTCCTATTATTCGAAATATTACGTTACCTTGCTTTTTGAATAATTTTTCTACATTTTCCATACTATAAGTTTTCTATAGAATATTTTAAAATTTCCGATTTTTTTTAGTGAAGGATTAAGTAAGGAATATTACTCAGTTATATTGAATTATATAGTTATAATTTGAAAGTGTATAGAATAATATAAGGTTTAAAATATCAAAAATAATTATGATTGGTTTAACATTATACACATCAGCTATAAAATATATTTTCGTTGAACTAAATTATAATACACAAAATTTAATTTATTACTTTTGTTGATCCTTTAACTTAGTTTTTTTTATTTCCATTTTATGAATGTTAATTTATTCAAACGTTATATTTTTTTATCGATTGTATAGAATATTCTTACTTTCATTATATTTAATAGTATATTACATGGCAAGTGGCGAATGGCGGAGATTACCGACGAGCTGCTGGCCTGAGCGAAGCGAGGGCAACACCATACGAGTCAGTGATCTCCGCCATTCGTCACGAGACGTGTACGCTATTTTTCATAAACAGTGCATCAAAAATTCGGCTTTCGACGACTCTTGACCAAATGGAATATGACAGATGACTGATGAAATTTCTATTCGCCACTAAAAAAATTGTTTGGTTATAGGAACTATTGATTCAGTAAAATATTAACCCACAAAAGTTTTGGGCACTATAACCAAAACTTGTGTTATTGCAAACAATGCTCAATTTTTCTAACTGATACTTAGGTTGCAATAACCAATTATCAGGTTATCATATCTAAAGTTCCTGTTTTACAACCTAGAACTTTGGTGGACTCATATTTTACTAAATAAATGGTTGCTGTAACTGAAAATTTATCTCCGTGTATATAACAAATAACTACACGGAAAAAAATATGGTTGTCACAACCTCATAAATAGTAATATTTGCCCCAATTGTTTTCATGGTGCAGACAATCTCATTTGTGGTTAGTGCAATAACATTAAAAGTTGCTGCAATTTTTGTGAATTTCGTTGTACATTTTTTTTCTCCGTGTACTCATTAGCCATCAAATATTGATTTCCTCGCACAATGCTCAACAAAACCCAAAACGACTTTTTGTACGTAGCTACATGTCGCGTTGCTATACATCCGCGATTTCGCGAGACCAGAATAACGAGAAAAGCGAGCATTCCACAAAACCCTCGTCAGCTCATTGTCCTCAGCAACGTCTCGTAATTGTCAGTGGGTACTTTATCGTGGTCGTACCCCGGGTTTTCGCGCGACGTGAAGAAACCGCGTATGAATTCTATGCTCATTAAGATGACTGACGACAAAAAACATCCGCCTATCTGTTATACCAACTTTGAAAGACCCCTGGGAATGAAGCGATGTTCCGCGAGCAAGAAAAATTCCCGACGTTCGCTGCCTCTTTTCTTCTTCCGTAAAAGTAAATGACGCGGACTCGAGAAGGATTTTTTATTGTTTCCAGTCATTTTTTTCGCTTTTTTTTGCCTGTTAGATGCTAC
This sequence comes from Platygaster orseoliae, assembly GCA_030522825.1. Lineage (NCBI taxonomy): Eukaryota > Metazoa > Arthropoda > Insecta > Hymenoptera > Platygastridae > Platygaster > Platygaster orseoliae. The sequence continues at coordinate 22,307 of JAPYZL010050669.1, read as the reverse complement.
TGACAAACTGTTGCTATCATCACGTGTTTATGATAAGTCTCCTTGGGACGATGATATGGTACACAAAAGTTTTCCGAAGCTTGGCATCTATCCACTGGCAGTTTTCCAGCGGTGAACCATTCAGGCTGTTAACAACTCGTTATCGGGTACTCGATAAAAGCTCGAGTCGGTTATTATTCGCTGCTAAAAGTTGTATTGGCGTGATGTTGTTTTTTTAGGGAAAAAAAGTGATTGCAACGTTTGAGAGGTAGGAAAGTTACAGTGAAAAAATGATTACGTTCACTTATATTACTTTTTAGTTGAGATAAATAATTGTAGATTTGGTTGAAAGAATTTACGTTTATGTTTACTTGTATTTGTTATAGAATTCAAAGTTTTGTTTGTCTCAAATTGAAATTAATTCCAAGTTTAAACAAACGTTTGGTTGAGCTGACCAAATTGAATTATTTTCATGATTTTTTTAAGGGTACTTTTGGGTTGTAAAATTTGAAATTGTTTATTTACGGATAGGGTGGCAGAGATTTTTAATATTGTAAAAAGAATTTTACTTTTAGTAAATTGCGTATGGAGAAAATACTTCAGTGATTTTTAGAAAACGTGTATATTTTAGAACTGTCATTTTTTTTGGAATATTGCTACTTTTTGGGATATAAAGAAATATTAAATGTTGAGCATTATTGAAATTATCGTTTTTTTTTTCGGTAAAGAAAAAAAAGAATTGATTGAATAAAGTTAAGAGTTCGAAATCTTCCAGCATTGACAAAATTTTATGAACATTTTCTGAAAATATATGGATTTTTTTGATTTTGAGAGTTTTGAAACATTTTTAGAATTGGAATGATCATCGATTTCTTTAAATTTGAAAAATAATAAACATATTACTTAATATTAAAAAATTTACTAAGATAATTCAAATTTATTCAACTTTGCGAGGTATAACATACTTTTTGAACTCTTGACAGATTTTAAGATTTTTTATAAAAATTAAAAAACTGATCATCATCTACATTAAGAAGGAATATGATAATTTAAACAACTTTTCATATTTATCAAAATTTTAAAAATTTCACAAACGATTGAAATTCAGTAAAACTTTGCAGAATGCTGAGAATGAATATTTTCTTGTTTTTTCAGAATATAAAATTTTTTAAATAATAAAACACTGTTTTAAATTTTTTAAGTATGGAAAAATTGTCTATATAATACGAATTTTTTATTATGGTTATACATTTTTCAAGTTTTTCAGATTTATTTTTAAAAAAAGACAAACTAATTTTTAGATATGTCATAGCAAAATAATATTCAATGTTAACAAACGTTTTTTTCCATTTCGGTAAATTCATAAACTTTTTAAGTGATATAAAATTTTGGAATTAACATATTTTTAATTTTCAGAATTTTAAAAACTGCTATCAGAATTGAAACACAACAAACTATTAAAAAAAATTGAAATTTGTCACACATACAAAGTTTCTTTTAAAGTTTTTTATACTTTTTCTAGATTTTGAGGTTTATGTGAAAAAATATATAAAAACATTGTCACAAATTTTCCGAAGAAATATAATTATGAACACAAAGATAATAAAAAATTTTCTAAAATTTGACAATATATTTTTTTTTAAATACTGAACATTCATAACGGATTTGATTTTTTATAATTTTTCAGGTATTCAGGAATTTTCAAAATCATAGAAAAATGTAAAAATTCTTAAATTTGAATAAAATTTGTCCATTTTATTATGATTGACTTAACAATAAAATAAGTTATTAGCTATCTTATATTATCTAATTGGTTCTTTATAATTCCTAAATCTTCTTTTTCTGCTACGTCCAAGATCGTTTACAACATTCAAGATTAAAAATGTCTAAACATGATATTAATTTAATAAATTGAAAAAATTTTATTTTTCGAATCTGTAGTACTAACAAATTTTACGTTTATTCCGATTTGAATTCATAATCTATTTCGTTTCGAATTTTTCTACTTCAATTTACATTTTTTCTATTTTAATTTCAACTTTTCTTTTTTCTTTCCAATTTTTTCTATGTTAGTAAAAAATTTTTTTCAATTACAGTTTTTCTATGTTACATCGAATTGCTTCTATTTCGATTTTCTCTATTACAGTTTCAATTTTTCCACTTCATCTATTTCAATTTGATTTTTTTTAATTTTTAGTTTTGACATTTTGCACAGTTTTAAAGCCTTAACACTTCCCTGCATTAACACTTTCTTCCAATATCGAAATGTGTTGTGCCATCCGAATAAGGAAACGAAATTTCAGCTACTCTACGTACGTCTCATTATCAGACTTCGTACATTGCACCACCTCCTGAAAATGTCGAGACTTCGTTTTCCCATAGTTCCCTGACGTGAAGCGGATATAAAATGAGAGAGGTGGTAATAGGCTCTTCATAATACTGCGAAATTTAGTAAAAGCTTGCACGATGATGGGTAACTCGTAGAGCGTATTATTCGAAGTGCTGCTCTACGACCTGAGCGACAAAGGAGCGAAAATTTTTCGGTTAGAATTGCTTTTCAAAGATAAATGCTGCTCCATTTGCAGTAAAAATGCACACAATCAGATTTGCTTCGTTCGAAATGTCATCTTATTTTTGGTACTCAAAGCAAAAGTTTGCGAATTGGATTTATTAGGTTTTAAAGTTTTTATAGAAGATGAATTGTTTTTCACTTTCAGGAAAGTTTGATAATTTTAAAGTTCAGTTTTGAATGGAATTTTCCAGGATTTCTGATTTTGGAAATTGATGAATCTGTGAGTTCTTTAAATTGCATGAATTTTATGACTGATTTTTGATGTATAGACAATAACTGTGCATTTTGAACGAATTTCTTTTATTAGAGGAAATTCGTGAAATACCCAGTATGAGAAAAATCTGCGTAAACAGCAAAACTGTGTCAGGAAAAATAGCCAGCGTCGTGGGTTACTGGAAATAACTCTTAAGATAGACACCCCGCGGCCGCCGTTTCAGCGAGACACGAGAAAACGTCAGAGCCAGTAGTAAGGGCAAGCGATTCATCGGGCAAAAGTGGTACGAGCGTAGCTATAATCGCCCAAAAGTTATTTCCCACGGGTGCGATGATTCGATTGGCGAAGGACGGAAAGAGCCCGGGCAAAAAAAGAAGTTGCTTTTGTGACGTTCTTTTTGTTGGTGTATTGTCTGAGAAATTATGTGTCTTTTAAATTGAAAATTATGTTGGGATTATCGAAGTAGAGTTGAAATTCGGGAACATTGCATGTATATAATTTCATGAATGATTGGAAGTATTGATATAAAAATTTTTCGGAAATCGAAATGTGTTTATTGACAGTGCACGAATGAAAATTTTAGTATCGCTTAATGTAAAAATTGATTATTTCATGAAATTTGGTAATATGGTAGAAAATAAACGTAAGACCAATATAATGAATTTTGTATTCTTGTTCCAATTTTTATTGTTCTTTTATAAAGAAAGGCATATGTGAAGAATATAAGCAAATTCGGTCAATAATGTTTTGAAGGCAGAGGCGTGGAAGAAAAAATTTTTAAGAAGACGTTTGTTAATTTACAATTTTCAGGCTTTCAAAATTTTGAAGTTTGACGACATTTGTGCAACTTGAAGGATTTTCCATATTTTTTTTTAACCTCCATATAACCAAGAAATCGATGTTCTAGGAATTAAGGTTTCATGAATTTGAAATTTTGTTATGGATTTTGGAGAAAAGAGAATGTTTAAAAAAACTTTCTGTATTTTGCGATTTCCTGCTATTTTCATTTTTCAAAAAGTTTTGTAGTATTTTCATATATTTTTACAAAATCTTAATGATTTTTAAAATCGCTGTATGAATTTCTAAAACTTGATGCTATTGTTTTATAAATTTTAAGGATTTTGAGAATTTCCTTTGATTTTTTGGAAAATAGTTTCTTTACTACGTATTACCAACACACTTTGTCTTTTTTTTTTATTTGAACACAGTTTTGTAAATTTTTTCGTAATTTTAGAGATTTTCCAAATTTATATTGAACGATACATAGAGATTACTCGAATTTGATGTTGTAGTATTATGAATTTCTACGATTTTGAGTATTTTATTTCATTTTTTAAAAAACAGCATTTTCTACACTTTTCTAGTAAATTTTTTCAGATCAGATGTTTTTAATACTCATATATCAATCTGAAAAATATTTTTTTATGTATAATACTGCGTTATATTGCCCAAATTTTTTTCTTTGAAAAAATGAATAATCAATATTTTTGTACTCAGTCGCCTTAAAAAAGTGTAATAAAGATTGTTTTCGGAATGTGAATTTTTCATAAATACTTAATAAATTTACAAGACTGAAATAAATAAATTGAATTCATATAAATGAATTTGTAAGGGTAAAAAAAGGTTTGTAGTATGAAAAAATTAATTTGGGAAAAAATTCAATTATGAATTGTTGAATTATTTGAAATAATTTGGAAAATGATTAAATTTCCGAAAATAAAAAACAAAATATTTTCTACAGATTATATGATAATTGAATAATTATATATTTACTTGAATCTTTATCATCTGAGTTCAGAAAAAAAATGCTATGGAAATATTTGCAGAAAAAGTGTTTTTCATATTTTTTCGCCAGAAATTTGAAAAACTTATAATTTTTTGAATATGAAATTTATATCATCGCAAATGTATACTATTAAACTTTATTATAATAGACTGTTTTTGTCGATCGAAAAAATAGTTTTGAAGTTACAGATACTGAAAGTGAAAAAAATTTTTCTTTATGATGAGTAAATTTTTAAACGCATTTTGATTTAAATTTCAGTGGCTGTAACATGAAAACTTCTATTTTAAAAAATACAAGCAGTATATCACTGTAAAGCAAAGAATATAACTTCCTAATATTTATTTAATATCATAATGATAATAATATATTATTCAAAACTCAATGTGTAATAGTGTGAATATAATGGAATATTATTAATAAATACATAGTGATATATATATGTTTATCAAGTCGATCATTGTTAATGTTTTTGGCAGTAAATAAAAAAACACACTATTCCAAACACTCTAATATTCAAATTTATATCATCATATTTTAATATAATAATATATTAAAAATGAATATTCAATTTCTTCATACTCAGAGACCTCAAATCAGCCCAGAAAACTCTTTTTCTCAGAGAAACTTACAACTAACAAAAAATTTCCAAACCACTGTCATAAAAATTAATATTTTAACTACTTTCTCATAAATATGATTTTGTCAACAACCCTCTCCTCGACCGCAATCTGCATGAGATTCCAAAAAACACCGAAAATCGGAAAAATCTCTGGTAAAAACTTCTGGGTAACGAATTTCACATGAGTTTTCCTGCGAAGCTTTTCACCCTTGGGGTTTTCGTAATCTTTTGAAGAAAACGTCGTTCCTCGAGGGTCCCTGGCACTTCGGCGCACCGTTAACCCCGCGTCTCTCGTGGTTGGAACTTGTTACGTGAGTGCCCACGTGGGAGATGGTCCGACGCTCGGAATACAAACATACTCGTCCATGTCAGATGGCGCTTTCATTTCGCCCAAATCGCCTTCTACTCCCGGAAAAGTGCGCAATATGTTTCGCTGGTAAGTGGGATTTTCGAACGCTACGCGGTCTAAGCGTACTCTGCGGACGCGCTTTCATGTAAATGAACTCGTTTCGTTTTCATTACCGGGAAAACCGAGATTAGGAAAATTTCCCGGCTTTTTTACCTCGGAGAACGTCGTTTGAATAATTTCGGCGTTTTGTCAGGGTTTCATTTTCTGAATTTTTCAATTTTTTCTCCAGGACTAAAGTGCTCGCTAATCATGGCTTTCGGTCGTGGGTGATAAAGTTTTCTGGGAATGGCTGGTTTTATTGGCACTTTGAATTGGTTTTTTTTTTTAAAGAGAATATGTTAGTTTTTGTAAGGTTTTAAATAAATCATTCTTCCTTTCAATATTCTCGTACCAAACACGAGTTTTTCTCTCGTCAACGAATCAGAAAGGTAGTTTTATTTCTCTCATTCCTTCGAGAAATATAGAAACAGTATTGAATTGTTTCCATCTTTTGAATTTAAAGCCGGCTCGCGAAGCTTTACGGGCAGTTACGTTTCATGTTCGATCATGGATGATATTTTTTGTAGCTGGAATAAAATTCCGTATTTACGTTCCCGGTATAGCGTGTTTCGGCGGCAATAAAAAAATTCCTGACCGGAGAGTGAAGGAAGGATGTTTGTGATCGAGAAAAATGTGTAACAACAGTAACGACGAAAAAATACTTTTTTTTATCGTCATTTTTCCGTTTTCAAACTCATCGTCAAGAAACCTCTCCAAATAATTGAAAATGTAAGTTCTTTTTACCTTACTGGCGTTAATTTCCATCCAAAACATTCAAATCTCTCACCTGCAACAAAAATCAAACACATTTCATGTAGTAATTATCAAAACTTTCTCACCATTCATCTTACAGATCTATAACTATTTGATGTGTGTCTAGAACATTTTCCTCGGTTGTAAAATTTCACATACGCATAAACCACTATTTGCTGTAATTCTGCAAACACTAATTATTCATGCCTCGGCAATCAAAAGCAGATTCATGACACGGCAAATAATAATTAACGATATTGGTGTACGTCGCATTGCGAATTTCGGGGCAATTTCGTATGATCGTATGTTCAAAACAGCAACAAGGATTTGGCCTTTTTGATTGGGATTTTATGGGTTAGAGGACACATCTTTACGAGCTCTCGGTTTCATTATATCCCCTATTGATTGGTCGTTACGGCATGAAATTCAATCCGAAGACAGGCTAAAATAGAATCGAACGAGCTGTTCGTCAAACCACGGCAATATAACAGTCATGTGGAGTATCGCGAGATAATCTTGTTTCGTTATCATCCGGGGATTGATGGCCCCCAGTGATGGCTTGTGTGGCTCGAATTTGATTCGAAATTTCAGCGCAACTTGAGAATCTGTCATGATATCTATGGAAATCATTTTTGGCGATTGTATAACGAGTTTTTGTGAGTTTTCAGGAGGAGTTCTCGTAATTACTTAGTGTATATAACATTTTTATTTTTAAAATATAAAAAAAAAATAACTATGCAATTTCAAAAATGTTCCAAATCAATGCATCAAATGATACACAATTTAAAATGAAAATCGGCTTGAGAACGATTTCATTGCACAACAGAAACCGATAAAAAAGCGGATAATTACCAATACCATCGCTTATTCACTTGGAATCTCCGACAAGCTTTCACTAATCCAACTGGGGTTGTCGAGTAATATTCTCGATGACCGACTAATGCTTCGTATTTTTACTTGGCACTCGGGGAGACGCCGCGGAAAAGTAATTATCAAGGCAAGAGTGCTCCTGGCACCTGTTGCAAATAAACTCAAAGGACCTTCGAGAATTGCAGTCGCACGCAAACAATTTCGTTATTCAACGTTAGACGGGGTTAATGGATTCTCGGGCTTGATGGGTAGATTAAAAGGCTGTTTCTGAGTTAATGTTGCTAGGTTAAGAATCGGTGTTGTAGATCGATAGTTGTTAAACTGACAATCAATCATTTTTTAATTTTCTTTTGAGTACATTGAAAAAAAATTGATATATTGTACTATAAATATTGGAAAATTTACAATAAAATATCAGTTTTCATATATTATGATACACATAGCTATGAATATATTTTTTTTGCCATGAAGAATAGTAAAACGTCAAATATCACAATGGTAGGTTGATATATAGTAAAAAAAAATGTTGAACATATTGTATTATTTACTTTTTTAAATAACAGTTCTCAGTATACAAAATATGGGAAATTACCTTATATGATCATAATTTCTACATTTTTTCATGAATATTACTCCGCCATATATGAGTTTCACTAGAACATACAGCTACAATTACTATACTATATGCTAATGACTCAAATACGAACTTTTTGTATAACACAATTAGATAGATGAAATAGATTCATAATTATTCCTAAATTCTGTAAATTGTAAGAAATTTCTATATTAAAAAATTTAAAAATAAAAAAATTTAGAAAATCGATGAATCTGAAATATTTTATATAATTCCAAATTTTCTCAGTTCCAAAAGATTTACTGAGAAAAGAACCTGGTAATTAGTACTATAAATATTGGCAAATTGACTATATTCCAGAAAAATCTACAATATTATTTCAATTTTTCATATATTATAGTTAATTTAGCAATGAATATATTTATTTTTACCATGCAATATAGTAAAACTTCAAATATCATAATTATAGGTTGATATACAGTAAAAATTACCAAACACGTAATTTTTACTTTAGTCAATAACACTTTTTCAAAATACAAAATATAGAGAATTTTCCATTTAATAAAATAACAAAAAAATTTTTCTATGCTATTTTGAATAATTTAATACTAGGTATTTACAGTAGAGTTCACTATATTTCATATCAATCCTCATTACTATATTTTTTAGTAAAAAGTCCTAGATTTTTCTATCAGTATATTGTACAGTATAATAGAAAATAATAAGATAATTGTATTTTTAAATAAAAATCATAATTATAACAAAGTTATATATATTTATGATCTACTGACATTCGATTTCATAAATTTTTTACAAATCAATCAAGATTTGCAATTTTCAAAAACTTGAAAAAATACGATTATTTATATTGCTAGGTACGATTTCAGATAAATTTAGCATACGTTCATTTCTCTTAACTATATTCCAGAAAAAATATTAGAATATATAAATAAATCATATTGATTAACATTTATACAAAAAAAAAAAAAAAAAAAAAAAATTACGATATTTATGAACAAGTTCTTAAGTGAGGTTTAGATATATTCAAAATTATATTTATTATTGAAACAAAAAAATTTCACCATGCTACTCTGGAGACACTGAATAATCATTATTTTTTAATAAAAGATATAAAATTCAGACTTGACATTTTTAAGACTTGCAAATACAGAATTGCGAATTTGTATGGTACGAATAATAGAAAATAATGAGATAATTATATTTCTAATTGAAATCATAATTATATGAAAATTATAAATATTTATCATTAATCGGTATTTAATTTCAAAAATTTTGTACAAATCAATCAAGATCCACATTTTTTAAACACTTGCAAAAATACGATTATTAATATTGCTAGGTACGATTTCGGAAAAAATTAGCATACATTTATTTCTTTTAACCATATTCCAGAAAAATAGTAAAATATATAAATAAATGATATGCCTCAACGTATTTTCAAACAAGTCATAAATAAACAAAACCAATAAGCATATTTATAAACAAGTTCTTATGTAAAGTTTAATCATACTTGAGTTTATATTTATTATTGAGATACGAAAATTTCGCCATGCTAATCTGAAGATACGAGAAATTTATGAGTTTTTCATAAAATGTACCTATAGTAATCAGACTTTAAATTTTCAAGACTTGCAAATGCAGAATCGCAAATTCGTATGGTACGAATAATAGGAAATAATAAGATAATTATATTTCTAATTAAAATCATAATCATATACGAATTATTTATATTTACCATCAATCGATATTTAATTTCATAAATTTTGTACAAATCAATCAAAATTCGCAATTTTCAAACACTTGCAAAAATACGATTATTTATATTGCTAGGTACGATTTCGGAAGAAATTAGCATACATTTATTATGCCATAGTCCAGAAAAATAGTAAAATATATAAATAAATTGAATGCCTAAACGTATATTTAAACAAGTGATAAATAAATAAAATCAATGAGCATATTTAAAACAAGTTTTCATGTGAAGTTTAGATTTATTCAAGTTTATATTTATTTTTGAAATACAAAAATTCCGCCATGCTACTCTGAAGACACTATATATCTATATACTTTTTTTATAAATGTTATAAAGTTCAGACTTGAAATTTTCAAGACTTACAAAAACAACTTTTTAAAATATCTGAAATTAAGAGTGGTTTTATTAAATTATGATAGATCTGTTCAATTTAAGATTTTTCGCTTAAAAGTGATTGTGAACATAGAGTAGGTTAAAGGTAATATTTCAATTTCGAGTCATGCTCTAATTATGTTCGGTCTCAAAATAAAATTTCATTTTACGCTTACAATACAATACTTTAAAGTCATTCAGTTTACATGTGTAGGTTTGAATTAACGAGCATCAATATTGGAATCATTATATTTGATAATATGAGAATACATAATAATATAATGTAATTAATATATATTACATATCATACGTGTATATTTAAATTTAATGTAACGAATGTACTGTTTTTGAATTCAATTCAATTCAATTCAATTTATTTCAGATGTAGTATTCAAATTACGTATATCAATTTCATACAATTTATGTTAATTAATTTGATCATATTTGTATAATTTATTGACATGAGAAACATTGATATGATTCATATTAAAATTAAAATAATACATTGATTATATTCAGTAATTGTGATTTTACACTAAATTATGAAGTACATTTGAATTTCAAGAAGTGCCTCCAACAATATTTAATTATCAACCTGCCCAGTCACTCAAGAAATTCGTTTATTGCTGAAACAGACAGGAAATCAAGCAATCCAATCAGTGATTTGAAAAACCCTCGGAAAAGGGCGAGGACTGATGGTTTCCGGGAATAATTGAGAATATTCCTCTCGTTAGACCCGATGAAATTAGGAACATTCGGGCATGTTTCATTAACGTTACGAAGGCTTTTGATGGGATCGGACTTCCGATCTTGACGATCAGCGTTCGGCACTGCTATATCGGAGCGTCCGAGTGAACAAGGCATTTCGATTAGCCAACCCCTCCAACCCCCTCCCCCTTCGGGGCCCCTACCAAACGAGCCTTCTGCCCGTGGCACACAATATCGTCGGATTTCACATGCGAAACTTGCGCAAAATCAATTGCAATTACTTCTCGGTAATGTCTGTTTTTTACGTCGTTTTTCGGGGAATCGATTTTCTTTGGTAGATTTTATGGATGAAGGGCCATTTTATTGCGAGACGAAAATTCAGGGAATGGCAGAGCACGTGATTTGTCGAATAAGATAGTGGGTGAATTTTTCTAAAAATATGTTTTCTACTGGCAAAATTAAGAAAAATTAAGGAAAGACCTTTTTTTACTTAAGTTTTGTCAGAATATTTAATGTGAATTACGCAAATTATTTTCATCAATTTAACTCACCTAACTGTTGAAATAAAAAATATATCATCTACTCAAATTGCTTTTTTTTCTATCTTCATCCTACTGAATTTAATCTAGAATTTTTCTTTTTTTTTCAAATATTCAATCCTTTTTGTTCCATCACTGTAAATTATACAAACTTATGACTTATCCTCGTTCCTAAAAGCTTTTTCCTCCATAAACGCAGTAACATTCATGAAATTCACATACGAACATCAAAAAAATCGATTGTAGCCACTGTTAGGTTTTTGTACTTTACCTCTGGAACCGACGTGATAAAATTCTCGCGGCGAAAAAGCCCGGCGATTTTCAAGGGTTCGCCGCTAAAGAGACGCGAGAGATAGATGGACTGAACTTTGACATCTCGACCATCAGTCATAATTTTTTTATAAATTTCCGGCTGGGTCAAGTTAGGAAATTGATGGTGATTTATGAGATTTTCTAAGTTTCCAATATTTCAATGTAAAATTTCTCAGACTCCCAAATTGCAATTAAAAAACCTTTCCTGCAATTTTCCGAATATTCTTTTCACGAAGGCAGAAAATCTAGTCAGTTTTACTTCTCTCAGTGAAAAAGTCTGAAGAGTAAATGTTCGAGTACCAGCAATTAACGAGGTTGGAAATCTGACGCGTGAAAGGAACAAAGCTTTTTCTTGTAAGGGCGAGAGCTTCTCTTTTTGTAAAAACTGCACCTCGTAATCCACTTGGTTACTAGCAGCTATTGCGTTACATATACGTCAACGAATTCTTATCGAGTTCGTTCGAATAACTGGAAATCGAGTTCTCAGCAATTCTAAGGTAGTTAAAAATTATCGTTGTTTTAAGTAAAATAGTTTATTAATTGGGATAGTATCTATTGTACATAAATTTTTTGTGCAAATTGGCAATGAATAAAAGATATCTTTTGCAATAACTTTTTCAGCGTTTGGCTGGAAAATTTTCCAATTACGTTTATCGTTGGATTGATGGACTTTGGTAGACGAGACGTACGCACTGGGAAGTAATTCGCCAGGGCGTTGGTCGACGCAATTGTTCAAGAACTCGATAATCAATAGCGTCATCGTCGTTTCGACGAGCCCTAAAGATTGCGACGAGACTCATTTGCCACGACCGCTTGTCACCTTCTAAGTTACCAAATGAAATTGAGCGTCTGGTTTTTCGACAAGAAAAGTGGAGGAAAGATAAAAAATTACTTGAAATGTTTCTTGTGTTTTTGTCCGAAAATATTTTTGAAGCAATTTTGAATTTTTTGATTTGGTAGATGTATTAAAGATTTATGAAATACTGAAAACGTTATAACCAAAAACGAAATAATTATTGCATTGAAAAATTTATATTCGTTTGATTTTTTGAAAAATTTAGAAAAGTAGTGTCATTGATAAAATTGGAATTTTCTTCAAGATTCATGTTTTCAGTTGGCAGAAATCTTGGAAAATCAGCACTTGAGAACAGGTGAATTTTTCAGTGATCAACATTTTGTGAAGTCAGAAATATTGAAAATAAGAGAAAAAAAAAACGGTTAAAAAACAAAATTAACAGAAAGTAAAATTTTTTATGCTCTAGTAGAGTAAGAAAATCGGGGCCAGAACCAGCTTAGCTCATCTACTAATTTTTTTTTTTAATGAGTTGGGTTTTATTTTTTCACTTCTTGATTTTTCCTCTGACATTTCAATGAATTCATCTCTGATAAATATTTCAAAATGAATTAGAAAAGTTGTATTCAAAAAATCAACTCAAAAAATCATTCGTATAATGATTTGTTTTTGTTATCTATTTATTGAAATCAATAATTTTGAGTTTTTGAGATAATGTTATTTATAAATTTTAAGAAATATTAAACTACGACGTTATTATACTTATCGTAAATCGTTAATTAAAAAAATATTTTTGAACTTAATTTAATTTTGCATTATGGCTATTCATTGATTTCAAAAATATCTTTAAGGCAAGTTAGTCTCTTTTTAATTGGTATATTCTATATTTTGAAGATGAAAAATCTATTTAATATTTTCCATATTCATTCATGAAGAAAAATCGATAATATAATTAGTTCAAATAGTTTGCTAATATAAATGTTATTTTAATATCGTAATACACTTTGGTAATAACATTATTGCTCCATAAATGATAAATTTGCTAAAACTTGAAGATATCAATATTTCGCAGATGAAAATAAAGTTAATATAAAGTCATGTTCTGAATTTTTTTCTGTGAGTTTGAAAGTTATTATTTATGTTTAATAATACTGAAAATAAATAATTATATTTGGTTTTTAATTTTATTTTAATTGTCTTGAAATAAAAACTGAAACAAAGACTAAATGGATCTTTAGGAAACAATCAAGTCATAATTATTGTTTCTATGAAATAGATTTTCAGTTTTTTTTTTCTATTTCCAGGGTTCCATATTTTCTTTACAGTTTTTAATCTTTCTATGATACGTCACAAATGCTCATCTTTAAAACGAAATTCAAATAAAAAAATTTTATGTATCTAGTAGTTTTCCAAATTTTAAGAATTTCACAATTTATCATTACAGCAAAATTTCTCATGCCTTTTCAAAATTTCCGCCTCATCGGAATAAATTTGCAATTAAAGGTTTATGAATTTGTACACACGACGATATAAAAATAAATCCGTAATATAAATTTATGAATTTATATATGTAACATACATGAATTTATTGAAGATGTATAAAATATTGAAAGAATAAGTTAAAAACAAAACTACACTGAAAGAAAAATCTAGTACATTTTACTAAAAAATATAGTAACGGGGGATTGATATGAAATATAGTAAATTTTAATAAAATTAAATGTTTCTGAAATTCTAAACGTTTAAGAAAAACATGAAAAAAAAAATTGTTCTATTATTCTTAGTAATAGAATCAATTCCTAATTTTTGATATTTACCAAATATTATTTAATTTTTCTCACTATTTTTAATTTTCATCATGGGTGGAAATGAAAAATAATTTTTTTTCATTTTTGTTTATTTCATTAACGTATGCAACTTGAGGCATTTCGTATAGTATTGAAAGTTAAATTTGAGTGAATTAAATTAATCAAATCATATTATGTTTAATTGAAATAAAATTGTAGAGTTTCCTGCAATATGGTAATTTTTCCAATATTTATAGTACAAAAAACAAGGTTTTTTTTCTCAGTTCACCCTTAATTTCGGATCTCGCCGAATGTGCATTTTCCGCTGCGTAAATGAAATAGATTCGCGTGGAAAGAAGTATCTGAAAAGCGCTTCTGGAACCACCCCCGAGGGGTGTTGTTCCGGGAAAATTGACTTTGCGCCGGGGCCGCCGCAAATAATTTTCCCGAAGCTCGTGCGCCAACTTTCCCGTACGGTCGGGAAACGCGAATATATCACGCCTTGAGGAGTGTATTTGTACACGTTTTAATCTTCCAAGACCTTCCTAATTTACGTCGTCGAAATTGCACCGTTGTTACATGTTAACGCGATGCATTTGCTTCATACGAAGACTTATGTTTCTCCCGCTTTCGCAGTCCGTTCTGAAAAATATCCCTTTCATGCACGCGTCGCTGAAATCGTTTATATTTATGGCGTTTTTCGGAAGAGTTATTAGGCTTGTTAATCATACGGGATAATATGGGGAATATTTTGGGGTAAGAACCTGCGCTGATTTGTTGACAATGCGAGAAAGTGCAATGAAAAATCAATATGATTTACTTTAATAAAGAGTTCTGCAAAATCAATAAATTGTAATAATTGTAAACTTACATCATACTCACAAAATCCCTAGTTGTTGCAAAATTTTTATTACAACTGAAAAATGATCAACAAGCAAAAAAAAAAACAAAACAAAACAAAACAAACAAAGTTCCTCAAAGGACTTGATTTCACATTTTCAGTACCAAAATCTTGTGAAGAACTTTTTGCAGTTCCGAAATATTGCATTGACACCATGAAAATTCGAAACAATTTTTCTCCCTGGCTGAACTTCTGAAATCGCATGAGTCTCCACAGAGTTCCTACCGATTCCTGAATTTTTTTCGTCAAAGAAGAAACACAGTCTTCCAAGACATTACATAAACTTTTATCAGCCCCGCGTCTTTCCGACCGGAACCACTTGGAGTCCCAACTTTTTCGTCAAGTCGCAATCACGCCAGAGAAAGAAAAGACAGAAAGTCAAATATTTACCAACCACTTGTCTTAAACAACGTTCATGGCACTTTCAATGGAAGGTAAAAAATCCAGAAAATTCCGCATACTCCATTTACAAAAACTTACAAGAAATAAATTTCTTCACTGGAATTTTCATTAAGTACCTCAAAGCAATAATTTGAAAAAGAAAAAAAAATCTATAATGATGAGAAGTGTGCCGACTGAAATTGATTTGTATTCAGAACGAAATATAGACGAATATCCCTTTCACATTTGAACTTTGAAAACAAAACCCGTCAGAAGCATCAAACCCGAGTGCAACCGCAAAAGTGCCTTTGATCAAACGTTGTGAAAGCCAATCATTTCGTACCTGTCAAAACCTGAAAACCCGTAAAGAAAAAATATCGAAACGTCGGAAATACAGAAATCGACCGTTTGTCAATCATGTCTAGCTCAAAGTTCAGCATTTTCCCGAAGGTTTATTTGATGGATCACTTTGTTAAAGCGTAATATAATAATCAGCGATGCAATGATTGATTGATTCACAGCGTGATTGCAATGTACTATTCTCTTTTGAGTTTGAAGGCTTCAAAGGCATGAGAGTAATGAATATGAATGATATTTTGAATCGTATGGGATTTGTGGGAGGATAATGAAATTCACTAATCATTTATTTTAATTTTTCTCCCAAAAAATTGCGAGTTATTTGCACTATGTAAATACCAGATTCTATGGTTTGTTAATTCAAAAAATTGTACTTTTTCTGCAGTTTATAATGTTGCCTTGAACCATAATGTCCAATAAATAGCATACGAAATGCCCAGTAAATTATATGATGTCCAAAAAATTTTATATAACCAAATTCTACCAATTTCAGGAAATATTGTTTATATATTACATGTTTGAGATACGTTTATAAATAACATATTTTACAAGAAAAAAAAAGATGAAAAATGAAAACAAGGAAAAAAACTTACAAATTGTAGTTCTGGAAAATTGTCGTAATTTATAACAATTCACAAAATTTTCTGAAACTAAAAATTTTAATTGAATTTTTAAAATTATATAAAATATTTGTGCCATGATCAATTTTCGATTTCAAAAAATTTTTATAATAATATGAAAATTATATATCCAAATATACCACGCAAAAATCAATCGATTATATTTTCATAATCTAACCGAACCATGAAAATTTTAAAGAAATAACATCTCTTAAAGTGATATTATATTCGAGATTATTTTTAAAAATTTCAAAAATTTTGGGCCTTATCGGTATAATGAAACATTTTTTGATTTTTAAAAATATGTATTACATGGTTTCTGTAATTTGACGAAATTCAAAAACTTTTTATGATGTAAGAAATGTATTATTATCTTCTGAAATTCAATAGATTAATTGAGTTTCATAGAATCTACCAAAATCTAGAGAATTATCTCAATGCTTTTCCATTTTTTTAAAAATATTTCGACAATAATAATAAAAAAAAATTGATTACAATTTTTCTATGAAAATTTTTCTTATTTTTTCAATACTTTTAAGTTTTCGAAATTTTTTCATTAAATTGAAAATAATTATACACTTTTACAAAAAATATGAAGATGATCACAATATACTAAACTTATGAACATTCTCTGTAATTCTTCGAATTATTTATAAAATCATTGACTATTTAGACAATGAACACAGTTTTTCTATTTTTTCAAAATTGTAAAATTCTTAACATTATACAAATTATCCAAAGTTATGTTATGTTTTGAATAATTTTTCAAATTTCAAAAATTATGGACTTTACTCGTATGATGAAACATTTTTTGAATTATAAAAATGTGTATTACACGGTTTCTGTATTTAAAAAATTTTTTGTTTTTCGAAATGAAGTTTTTTACGATGTGCGACATTTATTGACATTATCCGAAATTCGACTAATTGCTCGAATTTGATAGAATTTACGACAATTTGGAGAATTCTCCAAATGCTTTTTCTTTTTCTTTGTATTTTAACAATAATAATCGATAAAAATTCATTAAAATTTGTGCATGATAATTTTTTTAAAAATTTTTATACCTTCAAGTTTTAAAAACTTTTTCATAATATTCAAAATAAATACACGCTTTTCCAAAAAAAAAAAAAAAAAATGATCATGATCACAATGTAAAAAACTAATGAACAATTTCTGTGATTCATCGAGTGACTTATTAAATTATTGACTATTTGAAAAAATGTTTACAGCTTCTCTTTTTTTTCAAAATTGTGAAATTTTGAACGTAATAAAAAACTCTTCAAAGTTATGTAATATTCTAGATTATTTTTAAAATTTAAAAAATGTTGTACCTTATCCGTATGATAAACCATTTTTTGAATTATAAATATGTGTATTACACGGTTTCCGTACTTTTTCAAAATTAAAAAAATTTTTACAATGTACAAAATTCATTAACACAATCTAAAATGCAACAAATTATTTGAATTTCATGGAATTTACCAAAATCTGGAGAATTATTCAAATGCTTTGTTATTTTTTTTTTATATTTTAACAATAATAATCGAAAAATTTATTTAAATTTCTCTAAAATAATTTTCCGTATTTTCTCAATATTTTCTAGTTTAAAAAATTTTTTCATTAAATCAAAAATAACCATACAATTTATCAAAAAATATGATAATGATCACAATCTATAAAACTTATAAAAAATCTCTGTAATTCTTCGAATTTTTTATGAAACTATTGACTATTCAAAGAAATTTCCACGATTTTTTTATTTTTTTGAAAGTGTGAAATTTTGAACATAGCACAAACTATTTTAAGATTTAAGTTACACTAAAACAATGAGAAAATTCGGATATTAAATTAGATGAAATAAAAATCTTTGGTCATTATGGTTTGTACATTCTGGTTTTCTACCAAATCAGACACCTGAAATACAAACTTTTTTAATAACATTATTAGTAATATTAACAATCTTTTATCATATTATTTATTTAAACCCTTTTTTACCGTACAAAGCCCGCTAAAACCCACCTCCAACAATATAATTCCAAAAAAATTCTCTTCTCTAAATCCCCCTTCATTACCCAAAATCCGTTTGAACCAACGACTATCAATTTCCATCCTCGATTTTCTCTTACATCCGATAATCGCCCATCAAAACAAACGACACATCACTCAATATCCGCTGAATCTATTGAAAACGTCGGTTCCCTCGAAAACCGCTGAAACTCCGAAATTCATTTTTCCACGTACAAAGAAGCGATAGCGCCCGAGCGAGATACGCCGAGTGTTCTAATGATTGATCATCGCGCGTGACATTTGTCAAGACACAGCTCGATAATGAATTATTGCCATGATCTATATAGATCGGGGCGAAATAGCGCGCTGTATCAAGGCTAGAGTTGACCATAATCGTCAATCCGGGAACGCACACGGACACAACTTGTCGGTGTGTCGCGATTACACGTCAACAGATTTGCTGATGTACAACGGATTCAATTACTCCGACTGTACTGCCGCGATTGCTCGGACGCCACATGATTTGACGATTGAAAACTCGTTTGGACATCATAATCGCGGTAGTAATGAAGGGCTGCGATTATACCAAAAATTTGTACTATGAATAACTTAAAAAATTACTTTGTTCTGGGGAAATCAACAATAATATTTGAATTTTTCATAAGTTATAGTAGATATAGACATAAGTATATTTATTTTTACCATGCAGTAAAGTAAAACATAAATTATCGCAGCTAAGAGTTATTATACAGGGTGTACCAAAAAGAAATCCAATTTTCCTTTTTCAATTTCAAGTCGAAAAGTCCTTTGCCTCTTTTTACAAAACTAAGAATCAAAAAAGTTATTTAAATTTGAAATTCAAACAATAAACGCGCTCTTACGAGAAGTGGGGATAAAAATGACGTACTAAAATTTACTTAAATTTTTTAAATATTTTTCTGAGTCAAAAAGTCCTTTCGAACTTTTTCGCAAAACTCAAAAACAAAAAAGATATTCAAGTTAGAAGTTTCAATATATCAGATTTCTCAGATTTCAAACTTGAATATCTTGTTTGGTTTTGAGTTTGGTGAGAAGTGGCAAAAGACTTTTCGACTTGAAATTCAAAAAGGTATTTTAGATTTTTTTTTTTGGTATACGGATTTTAGTTTTTACTCTGTACAAATTACTGTATAAATGACTGTATAATTACTATAATACACCCCGTATATTATAGTAGATATAACCATAAGTATATTTATTTTTACCATGCAGTTTCGTAAAACGTGAAATATCGCAATAATAAGTTAATATGTAGTTAAAAATACTAAACGTATTGTATTTTTACTTCAGTTATAAATATTGGAAAAATTACGATATTCTAGGAAAATCCACTATATTATTCGAATTTTTCATATATTACGATACATTTAGCCATAAATATATTTATGTTTACAATGATCGTAATTTATATTTTTTTTCAAAATCATTACATTACGTATATGAGTTTTACTATAAACAATAACAATTACTATAATATATGCTGATGACTACAATACGAGTATTTTAAATAATACAATACTGTATATAGTCAAAATTTACTATACTTAATCTCGATTTCCATTACCATATTTTTTAGCAAAAAGTACTAGATTTTTCTCTTAGTGTACGAAAATCTATAAAATATTCAAAATTCACGTAGATCTAATTTTCCCGGACATAATTTAAAATTCTGGAAATATAGTGAAATTAAAATTCTATAACGTTAAATTTCAAAAATCTATGTAGCAATTAACAAATTCATCAGAAATTCATAAAAATACTTGCAACTCAAAATCTCTATTGGATAAGGATCCATTTTTATTCTTCATAATTTTCATAATTACTAGATTCTTTGGGGCTGGAAAAAAAAGAAAACTCACTTTTTGTTTCTTGCTTTCAATTTTTTAGGCTTTTATTTGCCTTCATGAGAAAAAATAAGTTTTTCAATTTTTTTTTTACTCCACAGAATCAACAAATCACATTGAGAAAAAACCTAGTAATTTGTAGTATAAATATGAAGAAAATTACTGTATTCTAGGAAAACCTGGGATATTATTTTAATTTTTCATAAATTATAGTACCTTCAGCCATGAATATATTTATTTTTACCATGCAGTATAGTAAAATGTCAAATATCCCAATTATAGAGTAAATAATACTAAACATATTGTATTTATTACATTACTAAATAACAGTTATGAACTGTTATGAAAAAAAACTTTGATTCAAAAAAATATTTCATCACAAATTTCTGAAAAAAATTCACGAATATGTTTGTTTTTTGTTATTGTTATAATTTGTGTGAATATGCATCAATAAATCGATTTTTGTGCAGTCTTGAGCAATTATGAATAAAAAACTACAATTTTTCGTCGTATGAAAGTTTTGGATCGAATTATTCGAGAAAAGCAAATTTCAGCTTAAAAGAATAAAAATTATTATAATAATTATACAAAAATTATTATAAATTATATAAATTTGAAAGTAAGATATTTTTAACACAACATATCGAGAATTATAAATGCAGGTTACTATGAATTATTACCATTCATTTATTAAGGTCAAGAAATTTAAGATATTTATTGTCCTGAATAAATTTATAATAAATTTTTGCTCCTTCCCTTCCCCTTCTCTTTCCTCTCCCCCAAACTCATTAACGACTTATATGAATTAAACTATTAATCAAGAAATACGATATTTTGAAATATCGCATATCTAGAGAAATGAATAAAGATTATCATAAATTATGATCATTCATTTATTCAGGTCAAGAAATTTACAACCCTTATTGTCCTCAATAAATTTATAATAAATTTCACTCTAACCCCCTTCCCCCTTCTCTTTCCTCTCCCCTTGAACTCTCACAAATGACGCATAATTGAACCCTTAAATTATGAATTCTTCATCTCTTCCCATCGCTTTAATGTTTTTCTTTCACGCAAAGATGAAAAATGGCTGACATTGAACAGTTTATCGCGCTACTATCGTCGCTGCGAATCTTCTCTGTCCCCGCTTTTTCACCGAAGCTAAAAAGAACATTGTATCTAGATTTCATTAATAATGTAAAATGATTTTACCGGTGGATCATTTGCCAATGCCGAGTTATATATGTAGCAATCATGGCGTAGCCTTGGAAAAAGCTCTGCCTATAACGCAACTTACGTAAATCAAGGTAAAATGAATTCGTGACGATTTCGCGATTGTCTATTAGATGATTGTTTTCTGTTCCCAGGAGAAACATCACACGATTTTGTGGCATAACTCTATTGTTTTGTGCGTTTTTAAAATAAGAAAAGTTTTTTCATGATTATTGTCTGGCACATAATGATTTGGGAAGTTTTTGGATGATTTTAAATTGTTTATAATTTAGTTTTGGAAAAGTTAAATCAATGGTTTACAAATAATTTTTTTCAACTTTCGTTTTGTCAATCATTGTATTTTATAATTATTTATGTTTTTATATCAATCAATAATTTTTTAATTCTTTTAAAACGTTTTTTATCTTCCTATAGCTCTTTTGTTGCATTAATAAAGTTTTGTTGAAGACTTTTGCAGAAATTAGAGTATTTTTTCAGGGTGAAGAAGAACGCAATTGGAGCAAAAACTGCATTCAACTTATGTGACGTAAAAAAGCATTCCTGAGACATTTTTATGACGCGTGTAATCCCGCACGTCACGTGCAATGTTGCCAGGAATCTCGCTCGGGATACATTTTTGGATTAGAAAGTGTTTCTTTCGAGTGATTTAGAGGAGAGTGTCAGCGAAAGGAAATATGTGCACTGTATTTTATGTTCTTGTAATTTATACTTTAAAACTAATAAGAGCTTTTTTCCCATGCATCCGTAAAAAAGGCCACTTTATTTCTATGGAATGCGGGAACAAAAGCCCCTTTTTGGGGTACTCGGAAATCAGCGGGAAATATC
>JAPYZL010050576.1:0-11542 GCA_030522825.1 Platygaster orseoliae | reverse complement strand
ATTTGTGATATTATAAATAATATTTATTAAACAGTTAAAAGTGCAGATCGTCCCTAATTGCCCCGGTACCGGGGCATTTCGGGACACTTCGTTTAGAAACAGAAAAAATGTCATTAAAATTGAGAAATATGTGTTTAAGGTATATTTTGTGTTCAATATTTTATTGACTTCAATTATTGCACAAAAGTTAAAAAATGAACAAAGTATTTTATTGTCGTCACTGGATTTTTTATCGACTTTAACACTTGCGGATAACTATTATGTATGCAAAGTCTTCAATTTTCGTCGCTAGATTCTCGCTTGTATGTCTTTGGACGTCCTTTGCGTGCTGGTTGCTTCCTTACTGGTTTCTTTTTTGAGCTTGACTCTTCTTTTTCAATGGTTTTTTTTTTTTTTTTTTCAAATATATTTTGGCGTCCCTAAATGCCCCGGCACGAATTTTCCGGGTTTTCGCTCTATACAGACTCAACCGAAAAACTACAGTTTAAATAAGGATATTCGTTATGTTTTGAAACCTAGACGAAATAAATTTACTCACCTGTTTTGATGTTCCGCAGTTCCTGGTGAAAAACAAACGCAAAAATGTCACAACTCAAATCTTACATTTTCGTGTCAGAAAACACATTTACTCCTCCACACATAATAGGTTACATGTGAAATCGACCAAACTCCGTTAGTAAAGTAGTTGCCTAGTGAGCAACATAACATAATTTTTTGGAATTTTTCCAATGCTGCATTTGTTACTTATTTTCACTGTTCCGAAATGCCCCGTGTCCCGAAATACCCCGGTATCCCCTATGAAATGCTACTTTTTATTACTTGGAGAGTTTTTCATCCGAATGATGAATTTCAAACATCAAATTACTCATTCCACGAGATTTAAATGTTCGGAAAATTATAATTTAATTTTATACATAATAACTATCGATAGTACATAATAACTATCGATGATTACGTCAAAATGCATAGGCATCTGTTTTTTCTCGTCCCGACGAAAAAAAATACATTTAAACGCGATCCAAGACTGATCAGAGAAAAGTCAGAGAAAAGTCAGACTAGAGTCTGACTTTTCTCTGACTTTTCTCTGACCACGCGTTTGCTAGGGTCCAAAGATGAAAAATGTAAATTTCGCACATTTTTCACTAATTGCGATGCTAGCACTTAAAAATCAAAAACATCGTTTTTGTGTATTTGGAGATTTCATTATAAAATTTGAAATTATGTAGAAAGTGATTTTGGGGTTTTTTTGAAGTGAACGTGGTTTTGATAGACTCAAACTTGTTCGAAATTGCACATTATGGACTTGATAACGTTTGAATTATTTAAATAGGTATTTATTACGGTGAAATTTCAAGAAAAGCAAATAGAATCTCACCAATTGAAGTACAGAAAATTTTTTAAAGTTTCTCTACACGAGTATGCAGAAATACAAATTTCCAAACGATGTCAGGGACGTAGTTTGAAATTAATTCATGAGTGTATACAGTTTCTATCATTGGTATTTTTTTTAAAAATGCAAGTAATGGAACAGAGAAAAGTTAATTTTAAAGTTGTAATGGAAAGGGGAATGTTCGGCGTGTTTAACTTGACGTAACGCTGAGAATAGAACGACTAAAATAGTATTTTTGCCGATAAAAGTACATTGAACGAGATAAGAAGATACCTGCCTTAATGATAAAATCAAATTTGGCAAGTTCGTTTCAACTCAAATTATTATTTATGTAACATTTTGCATAACCGATATAATTTATATTATTTTCAATTAAAATGAAAACATCAGAAAATTTCAAACATGTATTTTTTTAGAGTTTCAGTAAAAAATAAAGTTCTCGACTAAAGTAATAATACTTTTGAACTTACATGATTGCATGAAAAATTATGGTTTGTTGCCTTACAAGGGGCATATTTTTATTTTTACTGATTCCTCTAAGTTTTTGTAGTGGAAAGTGGAAAACGGCGCAAGGCAATTTTTTTTAAAATGAAGCTAGATATTTAAAATGTTAGAAACACTCTAAAAAATAATTGAATGAAATTGACATTTTTTTCCAGTTTGTCGAAACTGCTGTTTGCGCATTCTCTTCATTTTTCATTTACCAATTGAACGAATATGCACCGTTGGCACCCCAAAATGTTTGCGGACCAGCAATCGGAATTCTGGTTTTGAGCATCGCAGTTTTTTTTTTTAGCTGCTGTGGGTGGCAAACAATGGATTACAGCAACAAATCTCAAGTTTTCACGGTACTTAAAGTTAACATATGACACCTAGAAAGTAAACCTGAAAAATTTATGACCAAAGACTTCTCTTCTCGTCCCAGGTCACGTGTAATATATATACTCTATATCTGCTATATTTTAATTTAATAAAAAATGGATTACCCTTAGAATGTTTTGCATAATGTTAAGGTTTCATGTTTAGTTCAACGCGATACTTTTCTTCTTAACAACTATGAACGTCGTGATCGGAATCTGGGCGCTAGTAAAACTTGAAAAAACAGATCTACCCTCAGATGTGATTTTGCAAAACATCAAGCTTGACTTCGGTACGAACAAAAGTATTGAAGTTTGGGACCATATTCAGTCAAAGGTAAAAAAATATCCAAAAGCTTTCATTGAACTAGAAAAATGTCGTTTTTGACTTCAACCATTACTAGAGAGTTTTTCACCTCATGCACAGCAACGCAAAAATTTCACGTTGTGTTTGGCAACGTGTAAAACGCCCGCAAAAGTCACGTGACTTGGGCAAAAAAAGACGAAAAAGTAACTTCGGCGTTTTACACACAACCTAAATTTTTTTCGCTGATGGTTTCGATATTAAAAACTAGATATACATCTCGACGCAAAACGTCATACTTTAGCACCTAGATATACAAATAACTATTTCGCAAGTTCCGAAAGTCTAAAAAATATTTATGTTATGAACTAGTTGAAGTTTTTAGTGAGTTTAGTAAATTTTCATTTTTATTTTTGAAAATCGTTTTAAAGCCTCATGATGTTATCTCGTTAGCTTCACTGTTGTGGCATTCATGGTCACGGGGATTATACGACGAATATTCCACGATCATGTTTTAATGATACGAGCTCGGCTTACTCCAAAGGGTGTGGACACGCGGTACTCAAACACACGTTGACTGTTATTTTGCGAGTTTTCGTATTGGCCGCATGCGCAGTTGCGATAAAGGTAAATAATACATCGTATTTATTCATTATCTCGTATTTCTCCATGACTCAATGAGAAATCAAGCCACAAGATAAGAAAAATAAATACAATGCCCAGAATTTGGGAACAGCTCTTGAATGACATGGCAAAGAGAAAATGAAAATGTTCATAGATTTATTGATTACAAATTTTTTATCATTATCGTGTTGAAAAATTCAACAAGTTTTGTATTAAGATACTTTCTTCATTTCTTAGAGTGAAACTCGACTCACTTTTTAGAGAGGAATTAGAAATGCATTTGAAGCAACATAACGGCTCAAATAAGTAGCTTTTTTGACCGAAAACGAAATTTATTTGCTTGTATCCAAATATAAGATTTATTAATTTTAAATAAATAATTTTTGATATAAATAAACGTTTTTCTCAGTAAATGGTTAATTACATTTGTGAGCAATGACTTTTTATCCAGTCTATGAATGTCGAAACCCGAGTGTACACATCAGGAAAACCCTGGGCACAAGGTCGTCCAAAAGAAACTATTCCTATTTGTTCTCCATCGAAAATTAATGGTCCTCCAGAGTCACCCTGCATGAGATACCAGAATGTAACATTATTATATACCACAATGTAACATCCTAATTGGCATAATTTTTATTAAGAATTTTGGAAATTCATAGTACGTTGAAAAAAATTTGATTCATTTGAAATCTCTACTGATAATAATTATTGAATAAATATTCATTAAAATTAAATACGTGTTTTACAACTTTAGTGGCAAATAAATTGTCATGGAATTTTCAAATTATATTCCAACGTAATTGTAATAATTTTGGCTGAATTTCGGCAGTTTTAGTTTTGAACGAAATTAATTTTTGAATGTTTGAAAAAACGTATTTTTTATTTTACAGTGGATAAACAAATTATTAAGTGGAAAATTTTTGTAAAAAAAAACAGACTTTATCGAGCTATATGACAGTATTTTTTGTTTGACGTATTTGTATATCTTTTCCACTTTTTTGGAAATGGGACGAACTTTTGATCGGAGTGCTCAATTTTTATTATTTCAGTTGTTTTACAATTATAACTTCATCATTTAAATGGTATGGTTTGTACAACCAAATTTCAAGTTGCTGCAATCTCTCGAAAGATTTGGACACAATATGTGATTCAATAGATCACATCAAAAGATTGTATAATTGTATGGCTGTACCAACCATAAGCAGAGTTGATGCTAATATCACGATTAACGTGGTTGTGGCAACAATACTATTTCGTGAAATTTGAGATTGTTAAAACGACTCACGTGGCAAGCTCCTTGACCCTCCCGTGAAAAAGCGCATATGTGGGACTCCGTTATGTTGAATCCAATCAGTTGACAGCTTTCACGTTTCAAGACAGTCACATTAAGTTGTTGCAGCGCATTTGGGACTTGCCCGCCCAACTTTATACAGGGGAAAATATTTTTTTCATTAAATAAATTTTATTCGAGATTTAATTATAAATAAAAATTTCGATCGGAATTTGAATTCTAGAGCATCGAGTTCTAGAAATTATACAGTAATCTACAAAAATAACCCAACATCTATGAAAATACTGAAGAATCGTTAAAAATTTCATAAATACTTAAAAAAATGCGAGAAAAACTATATATTTAACATTCAAAAACTATGTAGAAAAGTTTTTTCAAAGAATTTCAAGAATTTGAATTCCAGAGTATGAAATTTTAAAAATCTGTATAGAAATTTAATGAAATGCCAGGAAATTGTCCTAAATGGGCAAATACTAAAAAAATTTCAAAAATACTGTAACTTTGTATACAAAATATTATTTATTCACAATTTTCTAGTAATCGGATATTTGGACGTGAATTACTAGCGAACTGTGAATAAAATATCGTACGGTGAGTTTTGGAAATTGCCTATTTTGACGAAACGATTACAGCCCTCGGCTTTGCCTCGGGCTGCAAACTTCCGTTTCGTCGAAACCGACCCAAAACTCGCAGTAATATACTATTATTAGAAAATTAATTGTAATATTAAAAATCTTTAAAATTGTCAATACTACAACACATTCTATAAAAATCTATAGAGCGATCTATAAAAATACTAGAAAACCAAAAAAGTACCTGAAAATTCTATAGAATTCAATAACTAAAACACAATATAAATATTCAAGAAGTCGATGAAATACTTGAAACCTGTTTTTTTATACCTTCCTCAAAAATCTTTAAAAATATAAAAAATGTTTAGAACTTTTTTTTCCTATAGAGTGTCAAATCCTAGAAAACTGAGTAGAAATTCATATGCATCAGAAATTCCTTTGTGTTGTATAAATACTAAAGAATCGTGAAAAATACCCAAATTATTAGAAAAAAAAAACTAAACCTCAATGAATGAAAAATCACTCAACTATTCAATTTATACAGATTGTCCCGAATTCTCATATATATACAAAAAAAATAGTAAAAATTAAAAAAGATTTTCTAGTTCGAAATTGAACCAATAAACGCGCTCTTACGAAGAGTGAGGACCAAAATTTTTTTCATATTTTTCTTAGTCAAAAAGACGTTTGCCACTTTTTACAAAATTCAAAATGAAAACAGATTATACAGTTTAAAATTTAACGTATCTGAGTAGTTGAAACTTTCAACTTGAATAACTTTCTTGATTTAGAGTTTTATAAAAAGTGGCTTTTCAACTCAGAAAAAAATTTTTTTAATTTTGGTTATTCCATATGATTGGTTAAGTTTCAAACTCAAATGTCTTTCTTGATTTTGAGTTTTTAGGATAATGGCAAAGGAAAAAAAATCTCAGTTTTTCGCAAGGAATCTGCTATTTTTTTTTGTATATGAGAATTTGGGACATCATACAGACAGATTTTCCGAAAAACCCTTCCCGAAAAATTGTGTTCTTCGCGTTTAGTTGGCTTACCTTTAATCTTCCCCATCCTGAAAGAGTCGCAGTTTCATAAACTCCGATGATATTCCTCTTTGATATTTTTATGGGTTGTACTTTTTTGTTGAAAACAATATTTTGTTTCAATACTACAACTCCAACATCGTTGTCAAGCCTAGAGTAACTAAAGTTTTTGTTAAAATGAATGGCTTGGGGAAAATACTGCTCTCCAGATGAGTTTAAGTAATTCGTGCCTGCCACAATGGTCATATCTTTTACTGATTGCCTGCAAAAAGTGATTACAAGAATATAAGAGATCATAATTTTTTATGAGATGTTTATGATCGATCGCTTTAATTTTGAAAAAACATTATGTAACAAATTTTACCCTACTAAACAATGGGCTGCTGTAAGGATACATGTTTCTGAAATAATTGAACCACCACAAAAGTGACTATTTCCTACTCTCATTGAAATTTGGTGAGGGTATGCACCATCCTGTGCAGTTGTTCCTCCAACAATGCGGTCAACTGTGAAACCTATGAAAATATTTATGATTTTCATCATCAAGTATCACTCCAAATAATAACGTACACTATGAGTGAGAAATAAATTTGGTAAATAAAATAAAATGCGACGATTTACCATTGCTCGCAATTATACTGTAAATAAATAAAGAACCCGCGAAAACTGCGTTATACATTATTCAAATTTTATGCAATACTGAAAATACGAACGTCATTAGCACGTAGCGATGAATGCACTGTCATTTCAATCATAGATCACAGTCGTATTTATTGACTTTCCGATTGCATAAAAAAGTGTCGATATCACTTTCTGTTAAAAGTAGTACATCTTCATTATCACTGCAATCTTTGCTCTATCAAGAAACAATGTTGTATTTTTCATCAATATCTAGAATTGTTATCAAAGTCAGTAGGTGGAAAAATCCTATAATCTTATAATCATGAATAAATGTTGATGAATCAAAAATTATTAGTGCTCGAGTCAGAGGTATAAGCAGAAAAAGTTTTCGAGGGGAGTTTTTCGAAAAAAAAATATACACATATATGTCATTCAGGGTTTTATAATTTTTAATCCTTGAAGATGTGGTTACGAGAGTACGATTTTCCAATTTTTTTCGAGCCAAAAGTTGTATATTTTTTCATGTTTATATTAAATGTAATGGAGTTCAATTTTTGTGATTTTCAATTAGCTGAGTTGAGAACTTTTTTTCTCATGTTTTCAGTGTTTTTTCACAACCTGACGGGTTTTATGATTTTATTTTGGATTTTTATACATCAACTTTTTGAAGAATTTTGAGAAAGTTATAGTAGACAGATTTCAAATATTTTATATGCTACACATATAGTGTTGAAATTTTCTTGTTGGCTATATTATTTATTATTGATTATGCATCATTGTAAGCAATATTTAAGATTTTTATTGCTTTAAAAAAGTTTAGTTATATTGTATAGTCAAACATTTGAAGGGCCTGAGGTCAAAAGATGATAAGCAGCATTTGCTGTAAGGCTCACTATTGTATAGAATCTCTTCAAAATATCAGCCTTAAAGCAAATGCTACTTATCATCTTTTGACCTCCGGCCCTTCATTTATGAATATAATTTCATTTCAGAAAAAAATTCTTTCTAAGTTATAAAAAAATTTTGAGTTAGAAAAACTGAAAATTCTGAAAATGTTTTGAATTTTACTGATTTTTTTAACTAGTAAACTAGTATTATTATTAATACTAATTATTTTTCTATCATTTTTACTTTCGTCTAGTTTTCGTAAAATAATATTGTTAAGAAAATTTTCTTCATAATTATAGTTCTTGTGTATGAAAATATTTTACAGTATTTCTCGCATTTTTGTCTATTTACGAAAATGAAACGGATTTTTCAGTGTTTTTTTCAATTTCTAGTATTTTCATAAATCGATTATAAAAATTATATGCTCTAGAATGCAAATATCGATATATTTTTGATAATTTCATAGATTTTGAGGATAGTTAGGTCTACGTTAATTTTAAGTATTTTTTATGTATCCCTCGAGTTTTCTTTTGTTTTCAGTATTTATAGGATTTTTTTATCGTTTTCTAGTATTTTTATACATTGCCATTTGTGCAATTTTTTCATATAGAATTCAAATAACTTTTAGTATTTTTCAGAAATTGTATGACGAAAGATTCTCTGGTATTTTTATGAATGTCTGTCTTAATTTTTTACAACTTGATTTCCAAGTTTCAAATTTTTTAGATTTTTATGGAATTCTCGTAGATTTAGGTCTTTTTTTAAAAATTGGCAACAATTTCTTATATCGAATCCCAATTTGGTTTATCAAATTATTATCATAATAATTACCTAATCATATTATTATCATAATGTTAGTTATATATATCTCGACATAATAAGACATAAATAAATATCATTTTGTGATTTGGTCGATGACAAAAATTTTTTGCCCTCCCCCCCCCCTCTCCCTAATAGAAATTCTGGCTACGCCCTTGATTGTAAACACTCTTTTTAAGAACTTTGAAATGCAAAATTTTATCGAGGAAAATCTCAACAATTTTAAATGTTTTGGGTTCCCAGATGATCGTCCTAATAGTGAGTTTATCATACTTAAGGACAATGAGAGAGGGGATCGCCAAGAGGCACGAACTGTCAGTAATTTCAACTTATTCCCCCCATGATTCTTCGACTCTAGAAGCCAACGCCAAGTTCCTCCCGAGATTTTCGAAAACGCCAGTTCCTTAACGAGTGTGTCATATGGAAAGTATGAAAATCGTCTCATCATTTGCGCCCGCAAAATTTTATTATTAACTTTTCATTCTTATTATTAAGTCTTCATATTGTATATACTTACTTTACTGAATATTATAAAAAATACAGAAATCTTGGAAGTACATAGTTGACAGAGCTTGAGTACAGTAAACTCTGTCAATAGTGCCACGTTTTATAGTGTTGCTTTAATTGTGCATAATTAGGTTTAAGTAGCAAGTTTATAAAATGCACAAATGCACATTTTACTTTTATGAACAAAGAGCTGGAACAAATATATCATGCGTGAGAAGCAAGATAGGTGGAAAAAGCGCAATAACAATTGATTATTTGTACTTCATAGTTGTTAATAAGTCCATGAATCATTTACTATTTATCAATTATTCATTTTCATAGTCATAAAGTTTGATAATTGATTATTTCAGTAAAATAATTACTTTTATTCATGGTTATAAATTCTGTGTATTTTATAACTGATGGTTACTATTTTCATCTCACGAATACGGAAATAAATCTAATAAAATCAAACTATTATTTTACATGAATTATTGCTGTAAAATACGCACAAAGAAAATAAAATACCGAAATAAGCACGAAAGGAACAAACACCTTAGTCAAATGATTATGTATGATAAATCTATTGATTCATCAAAAATAAACAATTTCTTATCACAATTTATTTACAATTATTTTAAATATTCATTAAAAATTATGACTGATCAATTCTTAATAATATTTTGATTCAATTACGATACGTTTCCGTATTTTTTTGATGAAATAATAAATAAATATTTTTAAAATTCGTAATACATAGAACAAAATAGTAAATAATATGAAATATTAATAAAGTAACTATTAGTATCAATACATAATAAAAAATTGTTCATGTTATAAACTATTTCAAATTTAGAGTATATGTATGATTCCTTACAAATTTATTAATTAATTGTTTAAAAGTTATCACAATGAAAAAAGTAATACATAGTAAATGATTGTAATTGGTAATTTTTGGCATGTCAAAAGATCAATGAATTCTGAAATAAAAAAAAAAGAATTCTTTTAGTTTATATTACAACAAAAATTAAAATATCCCAAAAATAAAACTTAACATGCAAATCTTTATTTCATTTTTGAATTCAAAATATTTCTCGTTGCATAAAAATTTAAACGAATAAAAAATTATAAAATACCCTCCATTGAATAATTATAAAATAATGTAAAATGTAGCATACATTGAGAGAACTGAAAAGGAACTATTTATTTTTAAACAGAAATCGTTCTTGAGTAAAATAAAATAAAATAAAATAAAATAGGGAGCAGAATACTAAAATTTTTGTGACAACTTTTGCGAGAAAAAAAAATACAAAAATTTTGAAGTTTTTTCAAAGTTTTCGTAGTTTTTGTATAGCTTTGATAGTTTTCGTAGTTTTTTAATAATTTTCTTATAGTTTTCATGATTGAAAATAAAATATGAAAACAATAAAAATTAAAAAAATTACAATATCGAAAATATTACGAAACCTACAGTTTTCGCAGTTTTGTTTCACAAGGGACTATTGACAGAGTTGACTGCATGTGATTCTACTTGAGTAGAATGGCAAACTCTTGAATCCTTTAATAATTTGAGAATAAAAGCATTTTCTTTCATATTTTTTTCAGTTGCTTACTTCAAATGTTATTTCATTACTTTTAATATCAAAAACAGTGAGAGTACCTATTATCGTCATTACTGCTACTAGCTAGTCCATATGATTTAAAATAGCATATAAAAAAAATTGAATGAGATGTGACACTATTAGAAGATATTCATTATTATAGACAGAAAAGTTTATAATTGAAAGTACGCTTTTTTGTATTTTAAAAGTATAGTACTTAAAAGGTTGCTATATTTCTTTGTACGTACTTTAACAAATTATTATTTTATAACTTATGTTGTAAGTATACTTATATTTATGACTTTTAAAATCGTTGATAAGAACTGCAGCTAAAAAAATTGTACTTTGCACTTTGTCGTTCATATTTGTACTTATTTCGCCCTACATCGACACTTAATTTTGTAACTTGAGAGACGCGTGCAATATGTACTGACATTTTTTAAGTGCTGTGTATTTCTTGTACCAAGAATTATATGTATAATTTTGATACTACGATTTTTGTGTGATAAGCATATCAAAGAGCCTTAAAAATAATGTGATTTTCTATGTAAGATTAACGTCGAACAGGTTTATAATGTAAAAAAATACGTTCCATGTATATTTATGAAAAAGTTTTTGTAATACATATTTTATGTATCGTACAGTTATTCATTTAGGAGATGATATTTGTCTGCATCATCTGAATGTCTTCGAGTAGAAACATTTATTTTGAATATGTACACCAAAAACTCTAAAATTTAAGTATTTCTAATAAAAGGCATGTGCGAATAATTTTGAAAATATTTTAAGTATTTTTTATGTATCCCTTGAATTTTCTTTTGGTTTCAGTATTCATAAGATTTTTTATCGTTTTCTAGTATTTTTATACATTGCCATTTGTGCAGATTTTTCATAGAGTTCAAATAACTTTCAGTATTTTTCAGAAATTGTAAGACGAAAGATTAAACCTATACTTTTATATACAGGGTGTCCCAAAGTCCGCGATAAAAAAAAAATCCTGAATTCCTTTTTCAATTTCGAGTCGAAAAGTCCTTTACCACTTTTTGCAAAAC
>JAPYZL010050573.1:0-11192 GCA_030522825.1 Platygaster orseoliae | reverse complement strand
CATAACATTGAACAAATTTTAAATGCCATTAATTTTTAATTTCATTATCATAATTATGAATTTCTGGAAAATATTTACAAATGATGCTATGTCATTTTACGCCAATTATTTTAAATTTAATATGTATATTTATGACTTTATAAAACATAGGCACAAAAAATACACTGCTCAAAAAAATCGTGAACAATTGACATCGTGCTATTTATATTCTTATTAATCTGGTCTAATGAATTCAACATTCTACAATTCTAATTCAAAATCCAATATAAGATTTTTAAATTCCAATTATGGCATAGTATTTTTAAAATTTTTTGCCATCATTTTTTAGTTACATTATCATCGTAATGAATTTCAAAAAAATGTTTACAATCGACACCATGCCATTTTATGCCATTTATTTTGAATTTCATATTTATAATAATGAATTTTAGATAAATTGACAAAATGAGGAGACAGAGTGAATTTTTTTTTACTAAATGTTCAATTTCAGTGTAGAATATAATATAAACAAGTGATGATTTGTAAGATAAAAATTATTTTTTTGCAAGGATAGCTGTTATCTTGGCTTTCTGATAAAAATTTTCGTGCACTCATGATCACAATCAAGTATATTGTTTATAAAGTAAAACTAATTAACTAACAACGTTTTGCTCATTGACATTGTTTCTTCCCTTTTTTTTAATGACGAAATCTTATCTTATATACTTTTTTTCTGATGTTAATGTTCATGTTGCAAGTAAAATTATCATTGTTCTAATATTAAATTACTTACTTGTAGCTAATAAAGAAAAAAACGATTGGTCAATTTCTAAAAATGGATTTGACTTTTTGATTAATTTAAAACGAACGATCTAGATGATTTTTTGGATTTAACACATGTTTTTTTTTACTGTTTACTTCTATTGTTAGGAATATAAATTGTTGAAAATTATGATAGGTTTTGTTAGTAAGAAAAGGCTACTTCAAAATTTTTGAATTTTCGTTATCGAAATTTTCTTGTTTTTTTAAATTAGACCATAATTTGTTTTTCGATTAAAGGCGAATTTACTAAAACATTGTATGACGAATTTTAATACTCTGATTGTTCTTCATGATTATTTATTATGTTCCAAAAAACTCTAGTATTTCCAAAAATACTTTAGAAAGTTTTACTATTTTTACTGATAAAATTTCTAAGACTTTTTTTTGTGAATAGCATATTAGACCAATTTCAAAAGTTTATGCCAGTTCTCTTTCAAGATATTTTTTTACCCAGAATCACGTAATAGGTCATAAATGTAAAAAAAAATATTAAAAAAAAATTTATAATTTTTTCTTCTTTTAATTCTTTGACTTCAGCTAGAACTACGTAAAAGTTGGAATATTCTAAAACCTATCGTTATTTTGTTTTTTTGTTTTTTTTTTTCGTTTAGGTGAATCATGAAGCAATAACTTGGAACCCAAATTTTTTTAAAACTGGAGTAATTTTACCATACATAAATAGGACATTTACATGTCTTCGATATCGTAAAAGTTGATTTTTACGGTTAACACTTATTTAAAAAAAATGAGAGTAATTAATATAGAAGATGTAAAAATTACAGTAATTTTCTGTTGTCTTTTAGAGTACACACAAGTTTTGTATGATAATTATGTATGATAGCATACCTGTATGTTAACTATAATAACTAAGTAATATATATATATATATATATATATATATATATATATATTAATATATTAAATCTTAATAAATAATAAATCTTAATAATAAGTATGTAGTACTAACTCGTATGTTATAATATAACATACCCCTTATGAATAATAAACAAGATAACAAATGTTTAAGAAACGTTTCCAATTACCTTTAACAGTTTTCATGAATGTAACTTGGATTTGACATCAGAAGTATAAAAAATTCTTTTTCTATAGGCATAGAAAATTTCAGTTTGTAAATTGAATATCTCGACTGAACTGATTCGTATTTTATAGACAAAAAATTTTTGTTTATAACGTAATTAATATGCAGTAAATTATTAGATTTCAGTTCATTCTTTTATATTTATTATGTTCATTAAATATATAATATAATATAAATAATTGCATTATTTTTAAAGAATCATACTGAACAAATTATGAAATTAATTTAAAATCATTTTAACTCGTTCATGGTTAATTATTAAATAAAAAACATGTTGTCAAAAACAACCATGTTTTCAAAATATGACTACAGTACTACTACGTTACGCGATTCTAGGACACGACGTTTTTGACCGAGTGTTTATACCTGGCAGCATTGTCAAGATTTTCGGGCCTTCTCACATTTCCAAGCCAAGTTCTACTGTGCAAGGTGACGAACGTTGAATGGGCACTGCTTTTCGATGAAAACCTTTGAGGCATTTTGTTCGATTCAAGGCAAAGGCGAGTTCCATGGCAGCTTACAATACGCTTTGACTCTTGTATTCTTCACGGTTATTGGCTCCCGTCATCGGATTATGTATTTGACTCTAGAGATTACAAGATGATCAAAGGAAGGGATCAATCTCCAAAAGAGTTTTCTAGTCGGAAATACACAATTTACAGTTCTCTATTATAAATTTTTTGTAATTTATGTTTTGGAGGGAATTAGCGAAAGTTCGTTCTTCCACTGAATATTTGGTATGCTGAAGATGAAAGTAAAGAAAAAAAATTTGTTGAAGGTGTTTAGTAGTGTTTTTTGAGAAAAGTAGTGGATTTTATTACTTTTATTACATAAATTTTTTTATTGTTCATCATCAATGAAAAAAATTAGTTTTTCTCATAAGTACGAACAATTTCGTCCAGTAAAGTTTAAACTTATTCAATTCCTAATCATAATAAGCGACAATATCATTTTTGATAATTACGAAGGAGATAATTTTCTAAACTGAAAAGCTCCCTTTTCGCAAAACACTTGAAAATGCTCGTTGCGATGCTATTGTTACGTTTATCTGGCCAGCATATCAAAGAGTGACCGCTCGCGGCGGGACGATTAGCCACTTCTTTTCGACTGTATTAACGAACCCCATTACCTACGCTTTTTTCCATCGCTTCGTATGTTAATTCGCGCACTTTGGTATTGTTCTATTCATCGCGGTCGCGTGACTTTGACTCAACGAACGTCTAAAATCAATTGAAGGACTTTCGTTACTCACAGGGAACAAAAACTTGAGATAAAATGGCAATTCTTTCGTTATTTCAGAATCGAACGAATTTGAAAAAGCAGATCCTTTTTAAATTCAAGGACTCATTGTTTAAAATAAGAGTACACAAGAAATTTTATTGATTCAATTTTTGTCATTACAAATTTACAATATCCACTGTCTTTCTTCAAATCCCCAGAAACTCTATTCTCCAAACTTCAAAACTTGTTCTAATGCACATAGCCATTTCCCAGTTCCAAAATCAAATCCCTCATCCCAAAGTCCACACCTCACCAGTCATCTAATGATCCCAATCATAGATTCCACGCAATCCCAACCGCAAAACCCCAAAAAGCAGCATATTCCAGTCACGAAGAATGGCCTGCGGGGCATTCGAGTAGCGGATCGAGCCACTCGAGACGATCGCAGAAAAAACATATTAGACTTTCCGCAGAGGGAGAAAACGCCATTGTACGGGGCTTACGGTATAATAGCATTAGCAGCATTTTATCCCTTAATATATTATTTCTTCAGGGTGAACCTCCCCCCCCCCTCTCTCTCACCACCCCTCTATCTCATTCACTCAGCAAGAAGACGAGCCCAACCCTTTCAATAGTCGCGATAGCAGTGACAGCAGAACTCATTCCTTGGGTTCCTCGATACACATTCGCCTGCGCAAATGCACGGACGATGCAAATTTTCTTCCTATGCAAATCCTCGGGAGGTATGCTAATGCCAGGAACATGTGTTCGCCTTCGAAAACCCTTTTTGCCCCCCTCTCCTGCCTCCTCCCGTTCTCCCCCCTGTTCAACCGGCCCTTTCCGAAGATGATCGGGCCGCGGCTCGTTTGCATATCTTGGATATTTCCTCTCATTGTATCGGGACCATTGTGCGGCGTGTTCTCGCGTCCGGATGGGACGATCCTTCCGATCGTGGATGCGAACCATTAATCCGAATCTCCTTTGAATCAGGGTGAGGGATTGACAGATAGCCTCGAGTGTTCCCAGGATATCCACGCGACCCGTTTTCAGCTTCTTCTTCTTCCACCCCTCTCTCTTTTCAAGGACCTCTCCCTCGCGCCTTCCCACTTCCCGACCGGAAGTGTGTATAGCCGCAGAAAAGCTCCTCGTTCGAATATTCCGCGGGTGAAACTTATGCGCGCGATTTGGGAGGATTCATGTCCTTCCTGTAACCAGGGAATGCTTCTTTCGGGGCATTTTTTGGTCACGCTTGTGTTTCGTCGTGGTTTCTCGGTTGGGGGTTGAAAGAGAGTGGAGATGGCAGGTTTATTTTGGTTTGAGAATGTGATGGGAAGACCTGGATGGAAAGTGCGATTGGTTATTGGCTGTTAAAATCCAGAAATGATTGGTTATTAATCTGGTTGATTGATGATCGAATTGGTAATTGGAAACTCCAATTGGTTAAAAGCTGCAAAATGATAATTGGTGACTGGCTGCAAAAATCTAGATTGAAAATCGATTAGTCTTTGGAAACTCCAATTGATCAATTGCTGCCAAAATCCAGAACTCATTAGTCATTGATTTGATTGATTGATGATTTGATTCGTGATTGGAAACTCCAGTTGCTCAATGGCTGCAATAATATAATTGATCAATGGTTGCAAAAATCAAGATGAAAACTCCAATTGGTCAACGGCTGCAAGAAGATATAACTAATTGGTCATTGATCTGGTTGATTGATGATCCAATCGATCATCGGAAACTGCAATTGGTCAATTGCTGCAAAAAAAATAGTTAGTCAATGACTGCAAAAAGCTAGAAGGAAGCTCCAGTCCGTGATTGGAAACTCTCATTCATCAATTGCTGCCAAAATTCTGAACCAATTGGTCATTCATCTGATTGATTGATGATCCAATTGGTCTTTGCAAACTCCAATTGGTCAATAGCTGCCAAAATATAATCAGCCAATGACTGCAAAAATCTAGAAGGAAACTCCAGTTAGTCATTAAAAAATCCAATTGATCAATTGCTGCCAAAATTCAGTACCAGTTGTTCATTGGATCTGATTGATTTATGATCCGATTGGTAATCGGAAACTCCAATTAGTCAATAACTGCATAAATAAAATGAATCAATGACTGCAAGAATGTAGAAGGAAACACCAATTGATCAATTGGTGCCAAAATCCAGAACTAGTTAGTCATTGATCTGATTGATTAAGAATCCAATTGGTCATTGGAAACTCCAATTGGTTAACTGCTGCCAAAATTCAGAACCAATTGGTCATTGATCTGGTTGATTGATGATCCAATTGGTCTTTGGAAATTCTAATTGGTTAATAGCTGCCAAAATATAATAAGTCAATGACTGCAAAAAGCTAGAAGGAAACTCTAGTTAGTCATTAAAAACTCCAATTGATCAATTGCTGCCAAAATTCAGAACCAGTTGGTAACTGATCTAAATGATTGGGAATTCAAGTGGTCATTGGAAACTCCGATTGGTCAAAGGCTGCAAAAATTCAGATGAAATCCCCAATTGATCTTTGAAAACTCTAATTGATCAATTGCTGCCAAAATACAGAACCAGTTGGTCGTTGGATCTGATTGATTGATCATCCAATTGATCATTGGAAACTTCAATTGGTTAATAACTGCAAAAATATAATTGATCAATGGCTGTAAAAATCTTGGTAGAAACTCTAATTGGTCTTTGGAAACTCCAATTGATCAATTTATTGGTGCCAAAATCCAGAACCAATTGATTATTGGATGTGATTGACTGATGATCTAATTGATCATCGGAAACTTCAATTGGTCAATAGCTTCAGAAATGTAGATGAAAACTCCAGTTGGTCATTGGAAACTCAAATTGATCAATTTCTGCCAAAATCCCGAAACAGTTGGTAATTAATCTAAATGATTGGGAATTCAATTGGTCATTGGAAACTCCAATTGATCAATTGCTGCCAAAATCCAGAACCAATTGTTCATTGATCTGATTGATTGATGATCCAATTGGTTATTGGAAACTCCAATTGTTCAATGACTGCAAGAATATATTTAGTCAATGACTGTCAAAATCTAGAAGGAAACTCCAATTAGTCATTGGAAACTCCGATTGATCGAATGCTGCAAAAATCCAGAACCAGTTGGTCATT
This sequence comes from Platygaster orseoliae, assembly GCA_030522825.1. Classification (NCBI taxonomy): domain Eukaryota; kingdom Metazoa; phylum Arthropoda; class Insecta; order Hymenoptera; family Platygastridae; genus Platygaster; species Platygaster orseoliae. Next base: position 4,935 of record JAPYZL010050573.1, on the reverse strand, counting down.
GACCTGATTGATTGATGATCCAATTGGTCATTAGAAACACCGATTAATCAATGGTTGCAAAAATATAATTAGCCAACAGCTGTAAAAATCCAAAAGCGATTGGTCATTCATCTCCTTGATTGATGATCCAATTGATCATTGGAAACTCTAATTTGTCAATGACTGCAAAAATCGAAAAGGAAACTCTAATTGGTCTAATTTGGTATTTTTAAACGAAAACTCCATCTAGAATCTCATTCTTAAAACTTTATTTAGAAATTGTGACTTGAACTTAAATACATATCGAAATTTTCAACGAAATCACGAATAAAAAAAGATTTACTATTTTCAAGAGAAAATTCAATTAATAAATCTTTATGGGCCTTACGTTGAATCATAGGGCCACTACGTTTTACAAATTTTTGAATGAATTTTGTTGAACTGTCTTTTATTCGTTTTTGCTTAAAATATCAATATGTAAATTTATTTTTCTTCAGTAATGAATTTTTTTTTTTCATATTTTTATTCATCATCGTTAATTCGTATTTTGATCAACAGTAAACATTAAAATTCTCACAAATAAGATAAACAGTCGATTATAACAAAAATAAATATGTTTTTTGTACTTACTATTACGCGTAAAAAAAGTTTAATGTTTCTTAATAATGCATTTAGTAAAAATGTGAAGTCGAAAATAAATATAGAAAAAAAAGACTTTTGTTGAATTAATCAAACTTCAACTTCATGTAACAAAATATATTCTTTTTTTTTAATTCATACTGGTTTTTACAGTACCTAATAATTATATTTTTTTCTCAAGTTATCATTTAAATCATTTATTAGTTAATTTTATGGATATTTATATTCTAATGTTATTGTGGAGAATGAAATCGATCAGGAGAACGCAATATGCATAAAAAATATGATAAATAATTTATTAATACAATAGTAATAGGAAATAGATAATAAAATATGAAATAGGATTATTTTACAATAAAGACTTTGAATGTTATTAATTCTTTGTATTATTTCTAAATTGAAATACTAGAATACAACATTTATGTCTTATACACAAATCGTTTGAAATGTAAAATATTTCAAGTAATAAATATTTGAAAGGAAATTTCGAAATTTTTTTTTGTTTTTGTTCAATAACATCTTATGTTTGAAAATATTTTAATATTGAAATACTGAATTCTAAGAATACAACTTCAGTTTCGATGGTTTATTCATTGTTATGGGTAGTATACTTTTTTCAATGGAACAAAAATTAACTTGCAGTAATGAATACTATATTGGAACCTTAAATGATCGATTTTTCGATTTCATAACGTTTGGATTAAAAAATACTATTATCATAAAAAATTACACTATAAAGATAGAAATCAATCAATAATGGTTTATTATTTTTTATGCCATATATCTTTATTAAAACATACATTTGCTTGCATTTCAAAATTCTCTGTAAGTTATCTAAAAAAATGAATAGCAATCAATAAACAAGTAAAAAATTGAAATATTTCTACAATAAATGAAATATATTATGAATAATTTAGAAAAGATACTGCTAAAATTCCTAGTAATCTTAGTGAAAAAAAGATTCATAATAAATCACAATATTTATTCCTACCTTTCGATTTTTAAAATAAGCATAAAATAATTTGAATAGTTTTCAAAATTTTCAAAACTACCTGAAATATTTAAAATCTTCAAGGATTTCACAAATACTTGAAATAAATATGTCATCTTCAACTTTATAATAATCTAGAGCTCAAAATATTCATTAAAATGGGACACTTATTTCCAAAATTTTCCAACGAATTAATTATCAGAATTTCTTGCTCAAAAAGATTACCCAAAGTGTAAACTAAAGCAAAGTAAACAAAAAAATTCAATATATCATATAAATTCAAGTCCAAACGAGAAAAAAAATTCTTAACCAACGCCTATTGCCTCATAAAATTAAATTGACTGTTGATAATTTTTTCTGCTAGTATATCTCAAGCGAACGAACCTAGCATCTCATTGCCCTTTCAAACAGTGATCGGTTGCTTGATGTAAAATAGTTGGCAGGCGACGAGACTCGTTTGATGGGGGCGGGGTGGGGCAGAACGTTTCTATTGTCTTCGACCCATCTGTACACGTAACGATGTAGGGGGTAATGAAGCCCCTGAGCATCGCCATGACAAACGAGAAAAATAATTCTACATTGAAGGGTGGAAATTCCAAAGGGTCTGAATGTCATTTCGCTGAGGTTCATATTTTAGTTGTGGTTCAATGACTAACTAGGCCTTAACGAAATGGCGTTTACTATCTTCTGACATATAAAATTTAATTGAAATTCATAATTTTTATGGAAAACTATAAACTTTTTAAAAATCTTCGTGATAGATATGATTATTGTAATTTTGGATATTCGTACATAATTTCTTGTTGGAGCTTCACCCCTGGGCCCTACTTACATAAATTTTTTTGTGCTATTTTCCCAACAAGGATTCATAAAAAGTAATAACATCTTTCCCATAAGCTTTTTTTTAATGACAACAATTAAAGAAAATAATTTGAATATCGTTTGACAGAAAATATTATAAAATGCCATTGTTTTCAGGTACTCAAAAAACTTCTGTACATTATATTTTTTTGCTTGTTAACATTTTAATGTGTCATGTAAATACCTTTGTTTCAAGCTTTCGATGTCTCGCATACGTATTTTTTTCTCATGTCAAATAGCTCATCAAATTTCTAAATGAATCATTATTTTAGCTTTCTCTGGCGTAACGCTCTTGTTCATTTGAAACCTCGTGATTCAAAACACACGATTTGCAGCGCTCCGCAAATATTTGTTCCGAGTGTAACTTATCTTCGGATCTTTAACAGGAAATTTACTCTGCAACGATGGAAAATGATTATAATAAGATTGATTACAAAGTTATAAGATCATTGATATTTTTTTAGATCATTATTATCCTCATGTAATTATCACTCTTAATTATTTTACTCACGCATGACGTTATTAGGGCTTTATTATTAAATTGTAAATGAAGAGAAAATATTTTATTAAAAATAGATGTATCATTTTTTTCAAAAAACTAACTAAAATAAAGAGTTTAAAACCTCAAAATACGTATTCCTCATAATTAGAATTTACAAAAAATGAAAATTTAGGTTTCAAATCTTATATTCTCGTCTCTAGAAGAAAGCAAACATCGTATCGTTTTCATATCGATACCCTATCTAGAAACGCAATACTCATAACATTTAAAATCGAACGTTCACGGAATCAATGCCAATCGGATCTCGATATTTATACAAACAAAAGTAATCGATCGATTTATTTGTCCGCGTTAATCGAAACGAGACGCTTTAAAAAATACTCTGAGAAATTCAGACTAAAAAATCACAAGCATTCTCGCCAGTAAAAACGAATGATTCTGCAGTTAATTCATGAAAACATACTATTCTTCCTTTGAGATTTTAATAAATAATTTTGCATAAACTTTTGGCATATAAAATAATGGGCTTTGTTTTTATTATTTTTGAAAAAAAAGTTAAAAAGGATGTGGTTAATTACATGATGAAAATGAAAAACTTTCCATATACTTGTACACTGAGAAAAAAACACAGTAATTTGTTGTAGAAATACTGAGATAATTAATAAATTTTAGGAAAATTTGCGACAATATTTTAATTTTTTAAATAATATAGTACATTAAGTCATGAATATGTGACGCACTCTGACAAGAGGTCCCTTCTCGGCAAAAGTGAAAGTTTACACAGTGCACTGTGGAAGGCGTTGAACTGCCATTTAAGCCAATGTAAATTATTTTCTTCGTCAATTTATGGTTTGTTTAAGAACCATAATTTTGGAATTTCCTATCGTGCCAATTAAAGTTTAGTTATAGAACTTATAGAATCAATCATGATACGAAAATCGATTTTTTGCCGAGTAGGTCCCTTTTCTCAGAGCGCGTCACATATATTTATTCTTACCATGCAGTATAGTAAAACGTAAAATATCCCAATGAAAAGTTGATAAATAGTAAAAAATACTCAACACATTGAATTTTTAACTTCAGTAAATAACAGTTGTCAATGTACAAGGTATGTAAAATTAGATGATCAAAATAATTTATAAATTTTTTTATAAGTATTATTATACATATTTTAGTTTCACTAGAATGTACAACTTTAACTACTATACTTTTTAATAAGAAGTACTAGATTTTTCTCTCAGTGTTATAAAAATCTTATAAAAATCGAACTTCCTTAGGAGAATTTTCCAGTAAATTTATATAATAAAAAATCGATGAGATTTTTGAACAAGAGTTTTTATCAAAAATGTCTTTTTTTTTGTTTTTCTTAGAATTCTTATGAGGAAAATATTTTTCATATTTCTTTTAGTATAGATTCATTTATTTCTGGTATATTTTTCATGATTATAAATAAGTTAAATTTTAAATGTTTTTATAGATTTTCATGATAATTATTAGCATTATCACACGAAATCTACGTATAACACATATTTTTAGGATTTTCGTATTTTATTTTATTTTGAAAATTGTCTTGTATTTTACCCTATTTTCATAGAATTTGCTGCTGTTGTATTGAAAACTTCAACAATTTACAAAATTTTTAATAATTCCTGAAATAGTATTTCTTCTGTTATCACTTTTTTTTTTTATTTTTTAGTGTTTATTCAATTGATTGAGTTTTCTCATCTTTTTATGGTTTTTCAGATGTCTACACTCAGAAAAAAACATAGTAATTTGTACTATAACTATTAGAAAAATTACTATACATAGTAAAATCTACAATGTTATTTAACTCCACATAAAAATAGTATATTGTGCGACTAGCTGGAGAAGGAGAACATTCCACGAGCGTGGAGTTTGCCGCGCGAGCGTAGCGAGAGCGGTAAACACGCGAGTGGAATGATTCTCCTTCGACAACTAGTCG
>JAPYZL010050560.1:0-50980 GCA_030522825.1 Platygaster orseoliae | reverse complement strand
TTGATATTTTTATGTTCAGCGACCTCAAATTACTCTGAAAAACTCTTTTTCTGAAAGGAACTCACAACTAACCAAAAATTTGTAAACTAGTGTTATTTATTCTTTCCAGGTTGAAATCACCGAGAACGAAAATTCCGAGCGTTATTTCCACGATAAACGACGGGAAAATCATTAATGGAGCTGAATTTTTCACAGAATTTCTAAGAGGAAATCCATTAAAAACACAATTTTTTTTTCTTTTAATATGAATATGACATGATATTTTCAAATTTTCGAAAACGTTCCATTTCTCGAAGTTTTTGAATAATGTACTCCCATTATTTTGCGATTTCGAGAAAACGAATGACTTACTTTCGCAGAAATTTCAGAAAAAACCTTATCATCGTCTAAACTCAACATTATCATTCAGCAAAAGCATTTGTCAGATTCAAACTTTTGATTTCACGAAACCAACGTGAAACTTTCTAAATCAATGGAGTTAAAATATGTTCGAGACGGAAAATTTCGTGCACAAAGTTCAAATTTGTTCTATTCGTTTCGTGAGCGGTTACGTTTCGAAAGATTCACAGAGGAGCAAGCGTAATTGGACAAGTGCGATGCTCTAGAGCGAGACTGAAGCTAATTAATACGATTCTGGCTGGTATCATTAGCCCAGCGCGTCGAACCTGGGTTTTTAAAGCGAGAAAAGCGCCGTATACCGCTACCAGAAGGCAAAAAATTTGTGTTCTTGGCTGTGATAATGAAGGTTTTCGTTTACATTTGCATTTGCTTAAAATAAACTCTAATGAGGGGTCCCAAACTGAAACTGCATTGCATAAGAAACGGGACACAAAAGAAATTACTTTTATGAGAAGAAATTTAAAAATATAAATATAAGTAATATTATAATAAAATTTAAAATAATAATTATAAAATAAAGATAATGAATATAAAAAAAAATAATTTTATAAGAATCATGCATTTGACGTTGAGTTTTATTCCAATTATTTCGAGAGTAGGATATCACAATGTCCGAACAGTAATGACCAGAGATTTTTATGTCTATTTAATTAAATATTCAAATTTCCTTATTATTTTAGTCTAATTATTCAATCTTTGAATGGTTTTCATCATATTTGAAATATCAAAATTTTGAAAAAATTGAAAAAAAAATGGAAATTTTCTAGATGTTCGATAATTTTGTGAGTAGACAATATAAATTTTGTAAATTGTTATCATAATCATATTTTTCGGAAAAGCGTATGATTTTTTTTTTGAATTTATGAAAACATTTCAAAAACTTGGAAATATTGAAGAATCACGAAAAATTATTACAAGTTACAGAAATATTAATGAATTTTTTTCGATTATTATTGTTTATATATGAAGAAAATGAAAAAGCATTAGGATAATTTTCCAGATTGTTGTGAATTCTATAAAATCAAAATAATTTGCTGCATTTCAGATAATATTAATTTATTATTTAACTTTGTACATCGTGAAAAATGTTTAAATTGCGAAAAATTACAGAAACCGTGAAATATACTACATCTTCAAATATCAAAAAATGTGGAATTTTAAGAATAATCTAGACAATAATATAACTTCAAGAAGTGCTAAGTATTTGTTAAAAATTTTATTGGTTCGGTAAAATTAGAATTAAATAATTGATTGCTTTTTGCGTGTTGTTTTTGGGTAGGTCATTTTCATATCATTATCAAGTTTTTTGGAATCGAAAATTGATCCTCGCACAAAAATGCTATATAATTGTAAAATTGAAAGTAAAATATGGAGTTTCAGAAAGTTTCCACACATTTTGTGAATTGCTAAAAATCACAACAATTTCCATAAACTACAATTTGTAAGTTTATATAAAATTTACATTATATTGCATAATAATTAATTGTCCGAATTTTCTTGTTATTCCAGTCTAATTTCAATCTTTAAATAGTTTTCATGATGTTTAAAATTACAAAATTTTGAATAAATTGTAAAACTGAAAATTTTCTATATAGTCGATAATTTTATAAGCATACAACATAAATATTGTGTATTATGATCATAATCATATTTTTTAGAAAAGTGTATGGTTTTCCTCAATGAAAAAATTTCAAAAACTTGGGAGTATTGAAAAATTACGTAAAATTCTTATAAGTTACAGAAATTTAAATGAAATTTTTTCGATTATTTTTGTTCAAATATGAAGAAAAGGAAAAATCATGAGGATTATTCTCCAGATTGTTGTTAGTTATATGAAATTTGAATAATTTGTTGAATTTCAGATTATGTTATTAAAAAATGTACATTGTGAAAAATTTCTAAATTTCGAACAATTACAGAAACCATGTAGTAGACTACATTTTTAAATAAATATCAAAAAATGTTTTATCATACAGATACAGTCTAAAATTTTTGAAAATTTAAAAATAATTTAAAGTGTTATATAGCTTTCAGAAATGTTACGTATTTGTTTAAAATTTGAATAGTTGAGTTAAACTACAATTTAAAAATTGATTGATTTTCATGTGGTATTTTTTGGTATTTCTTTTTCATATCATAATCAAGTTTTGTGAAATCAATAATTGATCCTGGAACAAATATTGTTATAGAATTGTATAAAAATTTAAAAATTAATTAAAATTTGTAGTTTCAGAATATTTCCACAAATTTCGTAAATTGTTAAAAATAACAACAATTTCCAAAAACTATAATTCGTAAGTTATCATGAAATTTGCATTAAATTGCAATAGTTAATTTATTGTCCAATTTTTCTTATTATTTTACTCAAACTTCAATCTTTAAATAGTTTTTATAATGTTTGAAATTTCAAAATTTTCTAAATAGTAGATAACTTCACAAGTAGACAATATAAATTTTGAATATTGTGTTCATAATCATATTTTTTGAAAAATTTCATGGTTTTTTTTTATTTGATAAAAAGATTTCAAAAACTTGGAAATATTGAAAAATTAGAAAAAATTATTATAAGTTACAGAAATTTTGATGATTTTTTTTCGATTATCATTGTTAAAATATAAAGAAATGTAAAAGCATTAGGATTATTCTCCAGATTGCTGTAAACTCTATAAAATTCGAATGATTTGTTGAATTTCAGATAATATTGATAAATTTTGTACATCAAGAAAAATTTTGCAATCCCAAAAAACTATTGAAACCGTGTAATATACTACATTTTTAAATATGAAAAAAATGTTTTATCATACTGATACAGTCTAAAATTTCTGAATTTTCAAAAATAATGCAGAGCATAATATAACTTTGAGAAATGTTTGGTATTTATTAAAAATTTAAATTGTTCGGTTAAACTAGAATTTAGTAATTGATTGATTTTTTCGTGGCATTTTTGGTTATTTCATTTCCATATCATTAAGAAGTGTTTTGAAATCAAAAATTGATCCTCGCACAAAAATGTTATATAATTGTAAAAATTCATTTAAAATTTGGAGTTCCAGAAAACTTTCACAAGTTACGTAAATTTTTTAAAATTAAGATAATTTCCAAGAACTAAAATTTACAAGTTTTTATAAAATTTGTATCAAATAGCAATAATTAATTTAACCTCCAAATTTTCTTATTATTCCAGTCGAACTTCAATCTTTAAATAGTTTTGTTATGTTTGAAATTTCAAAATTTTTTAAAAATTAAAAATTTTCCTAATAGTTGATAATTTCATAAGTAGACAATAGAAATTTTGTATATTGTTATTATTATAAATTTTTTGGAAAAGGGTATGGTTATGTATTTGATGAAAAAAATTAAAAAACTTGGAAGTATTGAAAAATTACGAAAAATATTATAATTACATGATTTCAAAAAATTTTTTATAATTTTTATGTAGTTTTTTTTCATAATTTTTATATAATTTTTTTTATAATAAAATTATTAAAAAATTTTATTTTATAATTTTTATATAATATTTTACTATAATATAATTTTTATATGAATTTTTTAAAATAATTTTTATATAATTTTTATACATGTTTTTTGAATAATTTTCATAAAACATTTTTTTATATTTTATATCATTTCATATAATTTCTATAAATAATGAAATTATATAATTAGGTTGCAAAATTTAAATGAATTTTTTCGATTATTATTGTCAAAATATGAAGAAAATAAAAAAGCATTGGGATAATTCCCCACAGTGTTACAAATTCTATAAAATTCGAATATGTTGAATTCCAGATAATATTGATAAACTTTGTAAATCGAGAAAAATTGTGAAATTTCGATAAGTTTAGAAACCGTGTAATATGTAATTTTTAAATTTTAAAAAATATTTCATCATACGGATACAGTCTAAAATTTTTGAAATTTTTAAAATATTAAGGAGAATATAATAACTGCGAGAAATGTTATTTCTAAAAAATTTCAATGGTTCGGTTAAACTAGAAATAAATTATTGAATGATTTTGGTGTGTTATTTTTGGGTATTTCTTTTTCATATAATTATCAAGTTTTTCGGAATCAAAAATTGATCCTTCGACAAATATGATATATAATTGTAAAAACACATTTTAAATTTGTAGTTTTAGGAAGTTTCCACAAATTTCGCAAATCGTTAAAAATTACGACAATATCCAAAAACTACAATTTGTAAGTTTATTTCCTTTTTTTAAATTTTTTTTATGTAAATTGAAAGTTTTTTTGTAGAGTTTTGCACATTTCCTATTTTTTTTTTTATTTCTTGCTCATACTATTGCAAATATCTCATTCACAAACATATCTCAAACATGTCACATATAAACAATATTTCCCAAAATTGGTAAAATTTGATTTTATAATATTTTTTGGACACCACATAATTCATTAAACATAACGTACTATTGCACACAATGTTCTGGACATTACACTACACTACACTACACTTTGACAGTAAGTCAAAGATTGACTATGCAAAAAATCAACGAAATCCAAGGTCCGCAATTCGATAAAACCGATCTTTCATGAACAATGTTCCCTGTAAAAGCTAGTAGTTGAAAGAAAAATTCCTATTTATCGAGTTTCTTTATCCAGCTGGATTTTTATTGCTTGATAATTATAAAAGTAAGTCAAAGATTGACTATGCAAAAAATCAGCGAAATCCAAGGTCCGCAATTTGAGAAAACCGAATTTTCATGAACCAAATTCTGAATCTGAATTTCAAATTCTTGCCAAATTCTTGCCCGATGCGAGAAAAAAAACAGAAGCCCGGTTTCGACGTAAATTAGGCAGTTTATCGCGTCTCTTTCTTCCTTAAATTAAAAAGCGCACAATATCGTGGCCTCCGCTAACGGCAAGAATTTGTCGTTCGCGAAACAAGATAAAGAAAAAGTATAGCTTGGAGACTTTAATGCCCCTGCGTCACAAATAAGATATATCACCGTACACCCATTTTTTCTGGGCCCTAAAACCCAGCAATGCCTAATACCAATCACGCAAATAAATGAAGGGCCTTAGGCCCAACTTCGAAAATAAAAACTGAAATGTAATGTTTCAAAAATTTTTTGGTAGAAAAATATATACGAGAATCCTGTTGTATGAGATTTTTCGTCCAGAAAGTCTTGAAATTAAGACTTGAGCGTAATGAGAAAAGGGAGTAGCTTTGGAAATTAGCGCGGACGAAAGCGTTAATCTCGAACGCGACGACTTATTCTACGTTTTGCGCGACTATATTTCACGGGATTCGGCTTTAATAACGCTTCGGTAAGTTTTAATGAAAACGTCGTATTTCACGCCGCCCATTGATATTCATGCCCGAATGCATTAAAGACGCTCGTGGTCTGTGTTGAAATATAAAATTCATATACCTTTAAAATTAAGGCACTCCAAAAAAAAGCAACATTCGTAACTTAGAAAAAAATAATTTTCTCATTCGTTTTACCTTAATTATTGCATTTTTAAGTCATTTATTTTCAACTCTTAAGTTTTAAGTATTAGGTGTTAAGTCTTAAGTATCAAGTGTTAAGTCTTAAGTATTAAGCGGAAAGTATTAAGTATCAAGCGGCAAGTCTTAAGTATTAAGTGTTAAGTCTCAAGTATTAAGTCTTAAGTATTAGGTACTAAGTCTTAAGTGTTAAGTCTTAAGTATTAATTGTTTAAGCCTTAAGCCTTAAGCCTTAAATATTACGTCTTAAGTGTTAAGTCTTGAGTATTAAGTCTTAAGTGTTATGTCTTAAGTATTAAGTCTTAAGTGATAAGTCTTGAGTAGTAAGTCTTATGTGTTAAGCCTTAAGTATTAAGTCCTAAGTATTAATTGTTAAGTATTAAGTCTTAAGTCTTAAGTATTAAGTGTCAAGTCTTAAGAAGTCAGATTAGGTTAGTGTTAACTAAATTAGCGGGATAATGTTTTTTTATTAAATTAAAAAATTAAAAAGATTGGGTTTTTCACCTTTCTTTTAAAGAATACTTCCAGTATTTCACAATGACAAAAGTGAAACGAAAGACTCTAAATATTACATAAACCCAGCTCAGTCATTTCATGATTGCAATAAAGTTTTACAGCTTCACAAAGAATATTCCTCTTCATTGATGAATTTTTTAGTTCCATTAACTTGTCTATGTCCATTAACAAACCTAATAAAATATTTAAGTATAAGTACTTGGTGGTTTATACTTCTAAAAAAGAAAGTACAAATTCATATAATAAAGTGATGAATAGAGTTTCATGTTTTTCGAAGTAAGGCCAACAAGGAACACATCACATCGTGAAAATTTCAAAGAGAACAAGGAAACTCGATTTTTGCAGCCCCGATGGAGAAAAAACTCGACGCAGCTTTTTTCCGTAGCACGAGGGAAGTTTGCTCGCGAGAAAGTTCGTAGCAGCAAGGACTTTTGTACTTTCGCGAGATTAGGTATCGCGGAACGTATCGAGCGCTCTTCGACACGAGCATGAATTTTGTAGCCGTCTGTCATAACAAATCGAGTTCCGGAGCTTTACCGATGGTCTTTTTCAAAGGAACTTTTTCTTCGAAAGAGTTGAGGTTTATTTCCATCCTGAACGTTGACTTTTCCAAGTCATTTTTTTCTGTCATTATAAGTTATTTTGTTTATTTTTTCAATAAAATAACGAAATTTTGAAATAATGTCCTATTTACTCGAAGTTTTTGAGTAATGTACTTGCATTATTCCAAAATTTCGAGAAAAGGAATGCTTTCGGACCAGGAAACTAAGGTGTAATGGCTCACTTTCGCTAAAATTTCAGAAAATAGTAGTTTTTGTGTTAGTTTACGAAAGCTTTCAGTTGCATCCAATTCAGTTGCATAAAAAACTACATCATACAATTGAATTGCATCCAATTTAGTTGCATCCACTTCAGCTGCATCCACATTAGTTGCATCCAATTTAGTTGCATACACTTCAGTTGCATCCAGTTTAGTCGCATCCAATTAAATTTCATCCACTTCAGTTGCATCCAAGTCATGATATTTATTTTTTTTAATAAAATAACGAAATTTTGAAATAATGTCCCATTTACTCGAAGTTTTTGAATAATATACATACATTACTCCAAAATTTCAAGAAAAGAACTGCTTTCGGAGCAAGAAACAAAGCTACAATAACCCACTTTCGCGAAAATTTCAGATAAAAGAAATCTCGAATCCCCGGCGTTGACAGGAGCCGGAAACGAGGACTTGAATTTTTTCGTTCCGGACAAATGCTCCTTCTTGCACATCGGGCCGCGAACGATTAATCATAAATATCAATGCTGCCGATGCCTGGAGCCGCTGCACTGCCTTTTCTCGAAAGGCAGTGCCCGCCGCCCGCGCCGCTGTCCGTCATCCCAGTTGGCTAGGATAAATGCGCTAGGAGCTCTCACCTGGCCGGACAGCTTATCCTGACATTCCCGACAGGCTTGAATGCGAGAGTAAGTCCGGGATACGAAGTGATGAGCATCTGGCGCGGGCCGCTTCAGCCGGTGGAAAATCGCGAGATTTAAAAACTCGGCGCGAAATTGCGTTCTCCATTTTTCAGTCTCGTCCAGGGACGAGCTCTCGTTTCAACGTCGCGATAATTAATCAAAATTCGAGCACTGGGAAATCGTTACCCGGGGCAATCGTCAAAAAAGGATGCAATTTAATTGGATGCAACTAAAGTAGACGTAACTAAATTGGATGCAATTTAATTGGATGCAACTGAATTGGATGTAATTTAATTGGATGCAACTGAAGGGGATGTTATTTAAATGGATGCAATTCAATTGGATGCAACTGAAGTCGATGTAATTTAATTGGATGCAACTGAAGTCGATGTAATTTAATTGAATGCAACTGAAGTGGATGTAATTTAATTGGATACAACTGAAGTTGATGTGATTCATTTGGATGCAACTGAAGTGAATGCAACTAAATTGGATGCAATTTAATTGGATGCAACTGATGTGAATGTAATTTAATTGGATGCCATTTAACTGGATGTAACTTAAGTGGATGCAACTAAATTGTATGCAATTCGATTGGATAAAATTTAATTGGATAAAATTTAATCGGACGCAGTTTAATTGGATGCAACTAAATTGGATTCCAAATGACTAAATTTTAGACCATATTTAAGTCCTGCCTAAACTTGGTTACGTCTTAAAATGAGATTGACTTTTAAAGTGAATACTTTTCCCTTTTTCACGTGCGAAACAAGTTCCCTTGACAAAGAATCGTAAAAGGGTTTTTTTTCTCGTTGGAGCTTTATTAAGGTTGGCGAGCTTTCGCACGTAACGTGTTGGGCGACTACTCCTGCGAGGTGCCAGAACGAAGCGAAATATTGTCGAGCCGGAAGAAAACAGTGACAAAGAAGGGCAGATATTACCGGCGATATTCGCCAACTTTTCGCCGATCCTTGAAGTTCACGCTGTTATTGCTCGCGTTATTGTGCCGTAATCTAATTTTCCGGCGTTAATGCCGGCTTTGCTTGTAATCTCTTCACCGAGGACGATGCAATAAACGCGATGCGCGCCGTAATTCCGTGCACGGAATGAGATTTTTCTTCCCTCGCGACTTGATTTTCGGGAGCCTCGTTAAGGTAGCTTATGGTCCAGGAATAACGAAATGTGAGAAACGGAATACACTGGAATTACACGGAAAAAAAAATTATTTCTTGCTTCAACAGAGCTTGACGTATGGATGCAACTGAAGTGGATGCAGTTTATTTGGATGCAATTTAATTTGATGCAAGTAAATTGGATTCAACCGAAGTAGATGTAATTTAATTGGATGCAATTTAATTTGATGCAACTGAAGTGGATGCAATTTAATTAGATGAAACTTAGTTGGATGCAATTTAATTGGATGAAACTGAAGTGGATGAAATTTAATTGGATGCAATTCAATTTGATGCAACTGAAGTAGATGCAACTGAAATAGATGCAACTGAAGTAGATGCAACTGAAGTGGAAAATGAATTATTTACTGCTTCAGTAGAGCTTGAAAAAACGAATTTTTTTATTATTATGCATGAAGTTCCATTGCATAGTAATAAATTACTATTATTAAACAAATACTAACATCAATTTCTTTCTCTGCCACTTCTGGTAGAGGGGTAAAGGGGGTTGGGGGTTCGTCGCGTTCTCTTAAGGAAGATTTTCGCGGCACGAGACCGAACGTTGCAGCAGCTAATAACAGAGGAAGCCCTTTCGGACTCGCGTAATTCTCCGGGCAAGATCTACGATCTTCCGGGATCTTCGTGAAATACGTGCTCAGCCTGTCCCACCACTTTTGCTTAATGAATAGCCGTGCCTCGTACGCGCTGATTCTCCATTCAAAGTGAGCGTTATTTCGCCCAGTCATCCCAACTATTTCAAACCGTAGAAGAAAAATGCCGAAGAGAACAAGATTTCGCAGCGATAAAAGGATGTGATTTTGAAGCTACAGTATTCGGGCATTTTGGAAAATTGAGAATTTTTATGAGGACGCTGAGAAACGAATTAAAAATAATTGTTTCTAGAATTTTTAATCCACTCCAGTGGCATCTAGTTAAATTGCATCCACTTCAGTTGTTTCCGATTAAACTGCATCCAATTTAGTTGTATCCACTTCAGTTGCATCCAATTAAATTGCATCCAATTTAGTTGCATTCAATTACATTTCATCCACTTCAGTTGCATTCAATCAAACTGCATCCAATTTAGTTGTATCCACTTCAGTTGCATCCAATTAAATTGCATCCACTGTAGTTGCATCCACTGTAGTTGCATCCAATTTAATTGCATCCAATTAAATTGCAACTAATTAAATTGCGTCCAATTCAGTTGTACCCAATTTAGTTGTATCCAATTAAATTGCATTCAATAGAATTGCACGCACTGCAGTTACATCCAATTAAATTGCATTCAATTGAATTGCACCCACTGCAGTTGCATCCAATTAAATTGCATTCAATTAAATTACATCGACTTTTTTCATGAACACTATCTAAATTTTGTAGTTACCTCATAGAAATTATCAAAAATATGAAATTCCAGCATAAGTACCAATTTCACACAAATTCTCAAATCAAGAAGTAAAGCTTTCGAGAATCTTATTAATATAGTAACTTTCGTAATAAACTCTGATTTTACTTACCTTACACTATGACTACCTAAATCAAATCAGAAGCTAAACTATTTCTACTCACTTTCATTTTCCAATTAGTTTCAAGTTGAATTTTGTTACAGAATATGTAACATAAAACAATTAGCGAACGAGAGAAAATTACATGGAAAACTTAGTCATGTACGAAAACTTCATTATCAAGGTAATTAAAAACAAAATTTCATGTAAACGAATGTTTCGAGAAGCCATTACAAAAATCCAATCATCGAGGTTTCAAAGTATGAGATTTTTCCAAAAAAGCTTTACATACCAAAAATAATAAAATAGAATAATTATTAGATCTTACTTACAGTTAACTGTTTAAAATTTTTTCTTGTCATGTAATAAGTCATATAAAGTATGAACATAAAAACAAAATTTAATTATTAATTACTATTTCTTTTTCCTAAATCAATATAACTTCAAAACTCTTTCTATTTATTTCCAAACAGAAAAAATAATAACCCAAAATGAAATAATACATTTTAAAAAGCAACTTCTCTTTTTACATCCGCCAAAAAGCATTTTTCATGATTTTTTTTTTCATATTATATCCTTTCACTCATGAATTTCCATTCACCACGATCATGTTACAAACAATTCAAACCAAATCGTGGGGCAAATGCCTCCATTGGAATTCGACCCTCGTTATCCTCTTTGATGAAGTCGATTGCCCCAAGTTAATAATTTCCCGGTGATAATCCGGCTTTGATAATGACGGATATAAATTTCATGTTTCATTCGCAACTTAGAGAATTGTTATTTCGTGTATCTCGGAGGAAGAATAGGAAACTGTTGAACTTATGGATGAGCCTGTTGAGAGGCTGGGAACGCTTGTGTAGGCAGGATATGAAATGAGATAGCGATGTTGTGCGGCAAGCCGATCATACCGTTGGGCCGTTGGGGAATGTTTGGGGTTCCATCGATCAAATAATCTGCTTACCGCGTAATGGACTTTTCAGTTTTCCGTTAAACTATTTCATCGACTAGAAAATAAACTCTCTCAGGTTAAATTGGAGCGAGTCCTTCTTTTCTTTTTTATTGAAGAATTTTTTTCGCAACTGAAAATGATGCAACTAAAGTGGATGCAATTTTATTGGATGAAATTTAGCAACTGAAGTGGATGCAATTGAATTGGATGCAACTGAAGTGAATGTAATTTAATTAAATGCAATTTGATTGGATGCAACTAAATTGGATGCAACTAAATTGGATGCAACTAAATTGGATGCAACTGTAGTGGATGCAATTTAATTGGATGTAACTAAGGTGGATGCAATTTAATTGGATTAAATTTAATGAGATACAATGTAATTGGTGCAACTAAAGTGAATGCAACTAAATTGGATGCAATTTAATTAGATGCCATTTAATTGAATGCAACTAAATTGAACGCAATTTTATTGGATGCAATTTAATTAGATGCCATTTAATTGAATGCAACTAAATTGAACGAAATTTTATTGGATGCAACTAAATTGGATGCAATTTAATTGGATGCAACTGAAGTGGATGCAATTTAATTGGATGCAACCGAAGTGGATGCAATTTAATTGGATGCAACTGAAGTGGATACAACTAAACTGGATGCAACAATATGTATAAACATCGTAAAAAAATGAACAAAATATAAACGTAATATCAAGATCAACAAATTGCTCTAGTCGCTATTTCACGTACATTTCACGTCCGGCATTTCCTTCTCGAACATAAATGGCGGGTATTCATTGCGGAAAGTAGGCGTATCAGAATCGATTCCCGCCGGATAAAATGTGTGTTTTGCGCCCCCCTACGAGGTGCTTCGAATGATTTACAGAACGATCGGAAACGCGTGGATTTTTCGCGGCCGTTGTATTTTATCCCGACGACGCTTGCCCGGTGGAAACCGGCATGAAAAAATTATCGCCGCGGGAAATAAAGGGTTGTTTTCATTTTTTTTTCTCTTTTTTTTCATGTCTCTTTTTCCGCTCTTACAGGTCAATCGACATTCAAACAAGTATTTCGAGTGTTTGATTTTTTTTTAATGTTTCACGCCTTTGGAAAAAATTTACAAATAATTTTTTTGTATGAACGACTGTTAAAAGAAATAAAAAATTTGGAAGAATTTAATTTTTTTGAAGTAAGCGTAACTTGAAGTTTTTCATTTTTTGAGTATTAAATGAATGTAAACGGAAGTTGAATTTTCTTGCAAATGAACCTTTATTGAAATGTATAAATACTGGATTAAACGAAAATTGAGTTTTGGTTTTGACTATGTAAATTGTCATTTATGATGTAATAATTATTTTATGAATAAAAATGATACTGTTCAAAAAGAGGTAATATTTCAACTTAAAGCAGATGAGAATTAATTACAACAATAAATTATTCTATCTTTCGACTATAAACCGTTATTTTCAGTAAAATGCTATTTGCAGAATTATGATTCGAGTAAAATTTTATACCGAAAATTTTAGTATGCACAAATTTTTACGAGTAAACATTATTTACTTTCTCACAAAATGCAATTATCGCAATGATTAGTAAGTTGAATGTCACAATTAAAATAAATTAATGGATTTTTTATTAATTTAAGAAATTGTTAGTGTTTTTTTACTAACGACATAAAAAATTTTTTTGTAACTTTATAGTCATTTATACATATATTTTTTTTAAATAATTTGTCTGTGGGGCAAATGAATTAAACTTCACTGTATATAATTTAAAAAATTTATGTACTGAATTGATTTTCATTGAAAACGACAAAAGTATTATTATTTATTTATTATGATTATTTATGAACCTGTTTAGTTAATTTTGATCTTAAAAGGTAATTTTAAAGTTGAATTTTTGAAATTAAAGTTTATTTCGTCAATTTTGATTGTCTAAAAATTTTACGAAATCTCCAACTATAAATTTTTCAAATAAAAGAAATTTAAAAAATTATGATTATTTTTTAAATATCATGTTTGTTAATTTGATAAGAATTTATGTTCGTGAAGTTTTAAACGTTTAAACATAAACAAAATTGTAAGAAATTGTTTTAATTACGTTTCATTGTTAAAATAATAATAAGTTATAAAAATTAAACAAATATTTTTCAACATTACTAACTTATTTTCACCTTTTTCTTCGGTGGATTCCAATTATCGATTTCTTAACATTTTCGTTTATTTCTTGAACGTTTGGAATTTCAGGCACAAAAGAATTTTATTTGTAAGAGAATGTGTTTTCATAGCTTTAGTATCACGAAGTTCTGTATTCTGCAATATATTTTTAGTAAAATTTTTTTTATTATTTAAGATATATCTTTTATTTTATTTACAGTAAGTGAATGTATTCTTGTGAATCAAAAATTGAGAATTTCAAATTATATATCAAGGTTTTAGTAAACTATGACAGAATTCAGAATTTTTTTTTAATAATTGAAAATTTCGAAAATTTATTTTACATTTTCGTAGTTAGAGGATTCTGAGTTTTAAATATTGGAATTCTTGAATTTTGTATTCTACAACAAAAAATTTAAACAAATTTTGCCTTCATAATTCAAGGTATAAAAATCGTAAAATTCTACATTACTTTTCCCTATTCTTTATAATTTGAGATGTAATTTAAAAAATTTTTTAATATTTTTTTATTAGAAATTAATATTTATATTTTCATTGCTTTTATATTATTATATATTATATACAAAATATAACTGAATATTATTAATATTATTATTGATATTATTAAAATAGTTATTGATATTGATATTATATTTAATATATTTATCATCATAATTTTATATTTTATAGAATATAATATACATATGTATATATCAATATAATTTCATTGTATATGTAGTAATTATAATTTTTTAATCTTATAAATATATATACAATATGTAATACTTAATTACACACATTTTATTTTATTATATTATAGAATTAAATCATTATTAAATATTATATGTGGCGTGGACTGAGAAAACCTACCTAACAGCACATTCCTTTAGGCTTACTTTCTAATCCTCTTAGACCTAATGATGCGCCTAATGGAATATGCTGTTAGGTAGGTTTTCTCTGTCTACGCCACATATGTTTAATTTTAGTAACATTCTTATAATATTTATTTTAATGAACTTTTCAATATTCTCGATAACTCGAGATATAATTCAAAAAATTTCAGGTTCTTGATTTCAATAATTCTCCATTCAAAATTTCTAACAATTTCCAAAACTCTTTTTTCATACTAAAAAATTCCACTTAAAAATGTACATAATTTTGCATAAATAACGCAACAACTTCCAAAATCTCTTTTTCCTACAAAATGTTTCCACCTCCAAATACCCTTTCCTAAAAACCCTCACGAAAGTGAATTCCTCGTAACTTAATTTGATCCTAATTCAACTCATCCCGAACTCGTAAGTTATCACTGACGCAGAGTCAACATTGAATGTTTTTCGGGCGATCTCAAAGATGCGAATATTCGGTAGTTGCCGGCGGTGTTTATCTTTGCGAAACTCAATCAAAATTCACGTTCTGGAATCGCGATTCAGGAAACAACATCCGCCATTAAGCGCTGGCGCAACGTGGTCGGAAAACTTACGTTGACGAAACGTGACGCCGCTTCTTCTTCGGCAACTCGAGAAGGAACTAATTAGAAATAATAACAACCGTCTTTATCCTCTTCCGCAGCTCGTATTCTCTCAGCTCCGCTGGAATTAACGCCCGTCCATTGCATTAAAAGTAAAAACAAGCAAACGATTTTCGTATACTCGTTTCGTATCACGTTTTCAGTTACGTATCAGGTTTTCAATGACGTGCAATGCAATTTAATGGGATGCAATTTAATTGGATGCAATTTACTTAGATGCAACTAAATTGGATGCAACTAAATTGGATGCAACTGAGGTGGATGCAATTTAATTGAATGCAATTAAATTGGATGCAACTGAACGGGATGCAATTTCATTGGGTGCAACTAAAGTAGATGTAAATAAATTGGATGCAATTTATTTAAATGCAACTGAAGTGGATACAACTAAATTGGATGCAGCTGAAGTGGATGCAATTTAATTGGATGCAACTTAAGTGGATGTAATTTGTTTGAATGCAATTTAATTGGATGCAACTAAATTGGATGTAATGTATGCGAATGCAATTTAATTGGATTTAATTTCATGGAATACAATTTAATTGGATGCAACTTAATTAGATGCAACTGAAGTCGATGCAATTAAATTAGATGCAACTGAAGTGGATGCAATTTAATTGGATGCAACTGGTGGATTAAAAATCCTCGAAACTATTACTAATTCAAATCGAGAGAGCACGAACCACCTCGAATTTCAGCAATTCATAACTCCTGTACTAAAACAACCCCCTCCCCCACCACCTGCTCCAACCCCATAACACGAAACCCGGAATTACAGCTCCATCCGCTACTTCATTAGCCCGACGTTTCTCCAAGTTGGTCTGCACACCTGCGAGGAAACACCAGAAACAGGGGGCCTGCCTCAACTCGGTTGACGCCAGGCGCCCAACACGGAAACTTCTCCACTTAAGGAATCCGCCTTAATGCGTACGCTGGCCGCGAAACTCGTGGATATTCGAGGGCCACCGAGCTCGTTTTGTACACAAATACGCTTATACAGCCATCGCCAATCAAGAATCGTCCTCCCCCCCCCTCCCTTTCCCCTCTCCTATCAAGAGCAACCGCGAGTTAAACTTGATTATCCCAGGTTTTACGTCTCCCCCCCTCGCCCTTGATCGTTACGAGGGATGTTGGGGTTGTGTATCTATCGCCGAATTAGAGTTGTTATCATGCGAGAAGTCACGGGGCGTGATTGAGATAGGAAATTGGCGAGCTTCTTGAGAGGATTGTTGGAATGAGGGGAAGTTGAGAAGGTCTTAATTGGGGCGACCATGGTATGAAATTTACGGAGGAAAAGAAGTATTTGGTTACAGTAATCATTTATTTTGTGAAATGTGGACTTGGGAAGGTTTAGGTGTAAGAAACAAACTTTGGTTGGGATTTGATTTTACTGAATATTTCTTTTGAATTTATACATAACACGGTGGTACAATAAAAAACAAAAAATTAAATACACGTGTGAAAATATTTTTGTTAGATTTTTTCACCCTCCAAATTTTATTTATTAAAAAAAAAAGGCATTTTTCAGATTTTACGCGTTAACATTTATGAATATCTCGGTAAATTTTTTTTTTTACGATATTTAAAATGCGATTCGTTTTGGTAAGAATACTTTCAGACATTTAAAATAATGTACGCTAATCTATGTTTTAAACTATGAAGATGGGATTTTTTATCGAATAAAACTGGAAAATGTGCTATTTTTCTTCATTTTTTTAACTTTGACTATTGTGTATTGCAAAATTCAACCAATTTTTTTCTATTATAGTAATATTCGGAGAGTTTATTTATTGAGAAACAAATTGATGTCTCATTCGTTAAAATCAGACAAAAATTGCTGAAGCTATGCTATTTTTATTTCAGTGTAACTTCAATCTTTATTGTAAATTATTATAAAATATTGTTAAGTTATTGTTTTATTATTTTTATTATATTGTTGTTACATTACAGTATTGTAATACATTATACTGTCGTTTTATTATTGTTATAATTTTTTAATTATAACAATAACATTTTTATCTTATCTTATTTTATTTTATCTTAATTTAATAATATTGTTATATTATTGATAGAACATTATATTATTGTTATACATTAGATTGATGTTATATTATGTTACAAATATTGTAAAGTAGGTATTGTAGAAATATTGTAAATTATTGTAAAGTATTGTAAAGTAGACAATATAAATTTTGTATATTGTGATCATAATCATATTTTTTGGAGGAGTGTATAGTTTATTTAAATTTATGAAAAAGTTTTGAAAACTTGGAATTTTGATCATATTTTTTTGAAAAGTGTATGGTTTTTTTTTATTTTATGAAATAGTTTCAAAAACTTAGAATTTGGTAAAATTACGAAAAATTGTTATAAGTCACAGATATTCAAATGAATTTTTTTCGATTATTAATTTTAAAATATAAAGAAAATGAAATACATTTAGATAATTCTCTTGATTGTCGTGAATTCTATTAAATTCGAATAATATGTTGAATTTCATAAAATAATCATAAACATTGTAGATCGTGACAAATTTTTAAATTCCGAAAAATTACAGAAACCACGTAATATACTACATTTTTAT
Organism: Platygaster orseoliae; assembly: GCA_030522825.1. Lineage (NCBI taxonomy): Eukaryota > Metazoa > Arthropoda > Insecta > Hymenoptera > Platygastridae > Platygaster > Platygaster orseoliae. The sequence goes on along the minus strand of JAPYZL010050560.1, from coordinate 33,235 downwards.
ATGTCAAAAAATGTTTCATCATATTAATACAGTTTAAAATTTTTGAAATTTAAAAAAATTTTTAGATCATAATATAACTTTGAGAAATGTTAGATGTTTGTTAAAAATTAAAATGAGTTTTGACTAGAATTCCATAATTGGTTGATTTTTGTGTGGAACTTTTTGAAATGTCATTTTCATATCATTATCAAGTTTTTTGAAATCCAAAACTGATCCTTGCACAAAGATATTACGTAATTGTGAAAATTTAATTAAAATTTGCACTTTCAGAAGCTTTATACAAATTTCGTAAATTGCTAAAAATTACGGCAATTTCCCACAACAACAATTTTTAAGTTTTTTTCCTTGTTATCATTTTTTTTACACAAATCAAAAAACTATTGTAGAGTTTCGCACATTTCCTATTTTTTTACTTCTTGCTTATACTACTACTGTAAACATGTTATTCACAAACATATCTCAAACATGTCATTTGTAATATTTAGACAATTAAAGTTTGCAAACTACAAAAAATATAACAAAAATATTGTATACATTACTCAACTATATCTACAACCTTTATCACATCATTTTTCATGTATATTTTCATTGTCACACTGTATAAGTACTTTCCAGATAATCACCCTCAAATTTTTCGACTACTCAACTTCCCATATCCCCCATTTTCACTTCTAACATTCATTTCCACCTTCAATGACCACACATGCAAATCTTCCCCTCTTCCACAACCCCTCCCCCCTCCCCCACCTATTCCACGTCCCTTCCGACCTTTCATTTCCTATTCACATTTACGACGCGAGAGTAACCCATCGCGAGCGAAATCTTTAATTCATCGTCCCTAAGAACCAAGCTGGCGTTGATAATATGAACACGTACCCTCAAAAAACTCGTCGGGGCCAACCAATTACATACGTAAATCCAGGAAAATCCCTCGTCGGATCCTCTTTAAACTTTCCACCCTTCGGATTTTCTAACCCCCCCCCCCTCTTCCCATCAACACCTTTTTTTTCTAAATCCGGCGCCTGATCCGCGATAATCTCGGAGACATCAAAATCCCCGGGAAATCTTTTTCGCGAAATGACGAATTTTCAGTTACGTATCAGGCTTCCAATGAAAATGCAATTTAATTGGATGCAACTGAAGTGGATGCAATTGAATTATGTGCAACTGAAATAGATGTAACTTAATTGAATGCAATTTATTTGAATGCAATTTATTTGGATGCAATTTATTTGGATGCAACTGAAGTGGATACAACTAAATTGGATGCAACTAAAGTGGATGCAATTTATTTGGATGCAACTGCAGTGGATACAACTAAATTAGATGCAATTTAATTGGATGCAACTGAGGTGGATGCAATTTAATTTGATGCAACTAAATTGGATGCAATTTAATTAGATGCAATTTATTTGAATGCAACTTAATTGGATGCAACTGTAGTGGATTAAAAATTCTGGAAACAATTACTAATTTAAATTCTTTTAACATTCTACCCTTCGGATTTTCTCACCCCCCCCCTTTCCCCTTCGCCGTCTTTTTTTTCTAAATCCGGCGCCTGATCCGCGATAATCTCGGAGGCATCGAAATCCCCGGGAAATATTTTTCACGAAATGACGAATTCCTCAGGCTCGTTTCGCTTTGAAACAAAAAGGGAAAAAAATGCAGCGTAATAACTTCAGTTACCATCGTTGAATTTTCTCCGAATCACACAATTTCTTCCTATTTTCCCGCCTCTGTTGCGGCAGTTTTCCTCGCGGGAAAAATCTCGGGCTTGACGTGAAACGTCCCTGGCCACTATTACGTTATTGCGTGCCCGCGGGAACGAGATATTAAATTTTTCTTCGGGTACACTTGAGAACTTGTTTACATTATGGGAGAATCGCGGTTTTTTCGAGTTTTTGTTGGTTTTAATGAAAAGCGGGATGGTCTAGGAAATTGTGGAAAATATCAAAATCTGGGTTGAATGAGAAGATTGAAAATTTTGGGTCTATAATTTTTTACATTAAACATAGGAAATGTAGTTTATTTATGTATAAATTATCGTATGTTTCATCGAAATATCTAATAACTTTTTTTATCTGAAAATATTGTGAAGTATTAGAAGATATGGAAAATCATGATGAGTTCAACACTTTTTAATAAAATTCAAAATATTGAGAATAGTATAAATAAGGTTAGGTTATGTTAATTTTTTTTGTTTTGTAATATATTGTGAAGTAATATTGCAATATTGTAATAAATTTTATAGAATATATGTGTGTAATATATTATTTATTTTGTGATATATTTTGAATATGTATTTGCAATATATTGATAACTTGGTAAGGTATTATAATTAATATTTTTGAAAATTAAATTAATTTTCAATTTTTAATTCAAAATTTATTTATAATTTTTAATCATTTTTTTTAATCTAAATGAGTTCAACACCTTTTGTATGAAATTCAAAATATTGAGAATAGTTTATGTAATGTTAGGTTAGATTAATTTTTTTATTTTATAATTTAGCAATATTAAGAAAAACGTTCCTTCACTTAGTGAATTGTGTAAATTATCATACTTTTTGAAATCATACATGATTATCTTTTCTTTTTTTCGACTTTGAACTTTTTTGAGGCAAATTAATTTTGTAATATTGTTTTCACTTCTATTGTATTTTATTAATTTAAGTGACTTTGAAAATACGAAATTAAATAGTTTATTTAAGTCGAAAATGTGAGAAAAAAATTGTACTTCTATTTCTGCAAGAACAGAATGTTTGAAATTTATGAATTGAAAGAAGGGAAAATAAATTACATGTTTAATTGACTCCAAGAAAAAGTTTGAAATTTTCAATTTTTGACAAAAATATCAAAGTTTGTAGATATGTAAAAATTACAAAAGTTTTTCATGGGTTGTACTAACTCCGATAAAATGTGATCTAATTTAAAAAGTTCATTTCACTTTGAGTTTTAAAGATTTAAAAATTTATAAATTGTGCGTATGTCGCTTACAATTCAAAAATTGAAATGAAATTTCAATAAAATATTCCAAACTTTGAAGACTGTCAATAACTAAGAGAAATCCAAAAAATGTCTATAATTTCAGAAAATTTTAATTATTTTCAAGATTGCTTTTATTATTATATATTTTAGAAAAATACATGATAATGTTTTTCATTCATAAACAAAAATAAATGAGTTGAAATAGTTTGTATTATGGTAAAAATTTAAAATTTTTCAAATATATAACATTTTGAATTTTGGAGATTATTGATAAAACTTAAGAACTTTAGAAAAATTGTTAAGTATTTTGTATATTGTGTGCATTTTCATATTTCATCAAAAAATGCATGAAAATGTTTTTCTACTCTTCAATGAAAATATGAAGAATTGTATAAATATCAACTATTAAAAAACTATAAAAAGAAAAAATTTTTTTTATATAATTCTTTTTTGTTATAAAATAATTGATTTTCACCTCTACCATTAATTTTTACTTATAAAAAATTGTACTATTTAAATTAAGGTTAAAATTTAAAATTTCGAATTTTATACTTATAATAATTTTAAAATAAATTCAAATTGAATTGAAAAATTATTAATTTCCACTTTTAAAAAATTATTGATTTTTTTCATTTTTTTTAATATTAAGAATCATATAAAACTATAGAAATATAAATTATGCATTGAAAAATCATAGAAAATCTTCTTAAGTTGCACGAATTCGCATAACATTTCAAAAGTTCCAAATAGTTTGTAAAATCTATTAAATTTTAAAAATTTCTAAAAATACACAACCATTTAAAATTTCGAAGATTGAAAATAATCCTATAAAATTCAGAAGAATGGTAGTATTTTAGCAAAAAATTTTTATTTTTTAAATTGACTTTATAATCATACTTCTTCAAAATAAATTTATTTATTTTTATTATTCTCAAATAAAAATTAAAAAAAAAAAAAACCTAAAAAACTATTCACAAAAAGGTGAATCATAATTACTTTTATTTATTCTCATAAGACTTGAAAAAATATAAGAAAATTTTCATCAATTTTCCATGACGTGAAAAACTTCAAAAATTTCGTAAAATAAACCAAAAATACCATTTTATATCTCACAAGTTTTTCTAAAATCAAAAAACATCAAATCGCACAAACATATTTCACGCTTTTAAAAAACGTAAACATAAACTCCTAATAAATTTTTCGAATTAATTGAAAATTAGACTTCTTCATTATTTTCAAACCATCGCATTTTCATGTGTAGAATCCCACCGGGTTTCGCAATACTCCATCTCGATAAACCAAAAAAAATCTCAAACTCACCAAATTGAAGTTCAGATGTTCTTCAATCCAATCGCGTCCCTTTTTAAACTCTTCATGAAGACCCATAATATAAAGAGTGTCCAGACCATCAACAATTGTCGCCCCAATATCGTAATTTCCAAAAATATTGGAACTGTGTCCACGCCTCGTACTCGGTTTAAGTTCGTTTTTGCCCCAAGCGTAACGCACATACGCGTCCCAAGCATTTTTCATCATCTGCAAATAAACCATACAACACAATCAATTAACAAAAAAGTTCCCAGTAAAATGCTCTAAACAAATAAGCAATAAATAATAAATTCTCCAAGTCCAACAAAATTAATTTCAGGTTGTATGACCATGTACTCTGGAATACAAGCTTTGGAAATTGTATACACGAAATTAATCACGACATTGAAACCTCATCTCGGACAAGAATCACGCGTCTGATTGCTGGAAGACCTGAGGATTGCGTGCAAATGACCTGGGCTGTTTAGATAAAGGGCTTTGAGGTGCTCAATCTTGCAGATAGCGGGGAGGGCACGAGCCCTTGTAATTGTGGATGACGACCGCGCTCGAGCCAGTTATTCACGTTATTCACGTCGTCTGAATGCGAGCTACCGTGTAATAAAGAACACTCGAAACAATCACTAAATAACACATCGTAGGTATCAATGGACATCGGAATTTTAAAAGCTACACTGTTGAAAATTTTTGTCTTAAATTTAAGAAAAACTGTATAACGCCCATTACACATACCGTGTATTATTAATGCATCAAAAGTATATAAAATATATATACGCCTATATAACTCAAATATACGGGTGTCTTAAATTTAATACATCATGTGTGTTTGAAATTGTACACGAAATCAATACATATTTACATTAAACCTGTGACATCAATTTAATTCATAATTGTGTATTGAATTGAATACATTTATGTATTGGAATCATGCAAAAATATTTGAATTGGATTTGCTTATACATTCATTTCATGCATGTAACTGAGAATGAATTATTTTTTGATACTGGTTGCATGAAATCTAAGACAAATTTTGGAGACTATATGTGAAAAATGTATAAAAATAAAGTAGGTGTTTCGAGGTGATACACATTTAATAGAAGTATTTCATTCGTGTCAGAATGTCTAAAAATATGTCTAAAATGTGTCTAAATAATGTCTAAATAGTGTCTACAATCATCTTAGTATTGTTAAGATTGTCTAAACAGTGTTTAAAAATATCTGAATTGTCTAAAAATGTATGGATAGTGTCTGAAAAGCCTAAAAATGTCTAAATTTGTCTAAAAAGTGTCTAGAAATATTTAAAGAGTGTCTAAAATTGTCTGAAAGTGTCTTAAGTGTTTAAATAATGTCTAAAATGTCCTAGTGTTTAAAATTGTCTATATTGTGTCAAAAATGTACAAACAATGCCTAAATAGTGTCTAAATGTCTAAAAGTGTGTCTAGTAAGTGTCTAAAATGTCTAAGAAGTGTCTTTTGCACTTGGGTCATATTGTGACAATTTTTACACTTGGGTCAGATTGTGATATTTTCACTTGGGTTAGTTAAATAAAATCAATACATATTTACATAAAACTTGTAACATCAATTTAATACATAAATGTGAATTGAATTTAATACATTGATGTATCAGAATCATACAAAAATATTTGAATTAAATTTGCTTTTGCATTCATTTCATGCATAAAACTGAGACTGAACTTTATTTTAGATAATGGTTGCATGAAACCTAAGACAAATTTTAAATGCTACGTGTGAAAAATGTATGAAAATCAAGTAGGTGTCTCGAGGTACACATTTAATAGATGTGTTTCATTCAGGTCAAAGTGTCTAAAAATGTCTAAAAAGTGTCTAAAAATGTCTAAACAATGTCTAAATGTTTAAAAGTGTGTCTGGTAAGTATCTAAAATGTCTAAAAAGTGACTTGAAAATGTCCTTTGCACTTGGGTCAGATTGTGACATTTTGATTGTGAAATTTTTTTTTAGATAATGGTTGCATGAAATCTAAGATAAATTTTCAATTCTATGTGTGAAAAATGTATAAAAATCAAGTAGGTGTCTCGAAGTGATACACTTTTAATAGATGTGTTTCATTCATGTCAAAGTGTCTGAAAATATGTCTAAAAAATTGTCTAAAATTGTCTAAATAGTGTTTAAAATTGTTTGAGTATTGTCTGAGAATGTCTGAACAGAGTCTACAAATGTCTAAATAGTGTCTCAAAAGTCTTAAAAAGTCTGAAAGAAATACAAAATTGTCTGTATAGTGTCTAAAAATATCTAAACTGTGTCTAAATGTTTAAAAGTGTGTCTGGTAAGTATCTAAAATGTCTAAAAAGTGTCTTAAAAGTGTCCTTTGCACTTGGGTCAGATTGTGACATTTTCACTTGGGTTAGGTTAATTAATTAGATGTGTTCATGTTTCAAATATCTAGTTTTTAAAATTTCAGGTACTTACTTTTCCGAAAAATTCTATACATGAATAAAAAAAATTCTCCACATGTATGGGAATTATCGAAAAAAATATGGGAAATTTCTGATTTATTAAAAATAAGTATTGGTACAATTAGAAGAGATCTAAATCAGTAGTTAAATTCACTCTAACATGTATAAAATTGATAGAACCTCAAATTCTCAATACATGTAATTTTTATTTTGATTGTTCATTTTGTATTTTCTTAGAACGTCTTATAATGTTTTCAAATAACATTTTTGTATTGGATCGTGAATTTCCAAGTATAGTAAAAATACAAATTTGAAAATGAAATAATGAATCCTCGTAGAAAAAAGAGATGTTTTCTCAATCTGATTTAGGTTTTACAAAATATTGAGATATCGAAGTAAAGTCTATCATTTCATTATTTTTATACTCAGGCACAACAAAACTGTTCAAAATGCTTAAAATTTTCGAAATAAGCCATCCTTTTTTTCGTTACGATACGTAACATCTAATGTGCACCAATACTTGTAATTTTTCGTAAATCTCAATATATCATGAGATTAAAAAAAAAAATTAAAGCTTAAAAATCGATCTTCTTTCTCATGTATTACACAAAACCCAAATAACTTTTCATTGTACCAAAATGTAGGTACATTCTGGATTATTTTTAAAATTTTAAAAATATTGTAACGTATCCATAAGATATATATTTTTTGATTTTTAAAAATGTAGTCTGTAATTTTTCGAAATTTGAAAATTTATTAATTCTATCTAATGATTAAACAATTTATTCAAATTTTATAAAATTTACGACAATCTAGAGAATTATCTTAATGCTTTTCCATTTTTGAAATATTTAACAATAATAATAGAAAAAAATTAATTTCACTTTGTGTGTAATAATTTTTTGTTATTTTTCAATTCTTCCGAGTTTTTGAAATTTTGTTATAAAATTGAAAAATACCATACACTCTTCCAAAAAATATGATAATTATAACAATATACAAAACTTATGAACAATCTCTGTAATTTTTCGAATTACTTAAAAAAATTATTGACTATTAAGAAAATTTTCACAGTTTTTTAAAATTATCCCAATGCTTTTCCATTTTCTTCATATTTTAACAATAATAATCGTACAAAAATTCATTTCATTTTGTGTACTATAATTTTTTTTAATTTTTTAATATATTCAGGTTTTCAAAATTTTTTCATAAAATGAAAAAAAAACCATACACTTTTCCTAAAAAATATGATAATGATAACGATATACAAAATTTATGAACAATCTCTGTAATTTTTCAAAGTTACTTATAAAATTTGACTATTTCGAAAATGTTTACAATTTTTCAATTTTTTCGAAATTTTGAAATGTTGAACATAATACAAACTATTCAAAGATATAGGTTTGACTAAAATAATAAGAAAATTTGGACATTAAATTGGACGAACATAAAAATCTTTGGTCATTACGGTTTGGACACTGTGATCTCCTACCGTGCCAGAACCCTTACAGCTTACCTACCATGCTTCAAAACTTTTAATAAACCCTTAATACTTTGTTAAACAGTGCAATATTTCTTCCTCCGGATTCTACAAAAAATCTCTGTCCGTAATGAGCGTCGTTGCCTCTTTAAAGTCTCTCATCGTCAACGTCTTTTCCATGCTTCGAGCTTTAGTTTTAATCATTCCTCGAGTTGTGCAAAAACGCGACGCGTCATAGGAAACGAAAATTGAAGTTTGTCGATACGGGAAATCGACAAGCCTTTTGTCTTCAACGTGGTTCTATGAGCTACTTCACTTCAATAAAATTGGAATTCTGTTCAATCCTGCATAATTTTTTTTATTGATCAAACTTCCACGGTTGGAAAAATCAGTCGAAAGTTAGCTTGAGTGTGGAAATCCGCACTGATATAACCACGAATTTCAACACTTGGCGCAAAGTTCCGAGCGCTGCCTGGTAATTACCGAGAAACTCGGGAAAATTCGCCAACAAAAACCATCAATTACCCAGATAATTTCATTCCTTGTACAAATAATTCGACGTAACAAAGAACACACATTCCATTTTCTTGCGGCGCCCGTACAATGCACATCCCCCGCCGCGCAATTTGTAACTCAATCTTTGCCCCGAACTAAATTCAACGTAATAACAAAAGAACTCGCTGCGCGAGAGCGTAAAGCCGGGAGCGGAAACTTTCCCTGGCCGGGAAAACAGAAGTGCGCCAACGCCGAGATCTTCCCCATAAAGCAAACAAGGAGCGGGATAGACAGACAGTTGTTCCACGCCATTAGCTTGATAATTGCGACTAATTCGCGCGACAAGTAGGTTTCTAATGTGATTTAGTCAATTTGGAAGTTGTACCACATGGCGAATGCAGGAGATAAGAGAATTGTCGAACGATACGGATATCAGTGGCCAATGATTTTGATCATATTCTAAACAATTTATAAAAATACTTTATATTTAGAGAACTTTAAAAAAAACCCTTATAATTTCCTCATAATTATAACAAATCGAAAACCCGCAACAAACTCCTTTAGATCCCCGGAAACCATTCAAGTTTGAATCCTCAACCCTTGAAATAACGTCCTCCACAAACACTTGTTCCGTCGATGGTTCTCAAGTCGAATACACTCCAAAGTCCACTTTTTTCATACATGGCGGATTCAATGAAAAATGAAACTCAACGAAGACGACTCTCGAAAGCGGGCGCGGGTCGATAGTCTTAAGTCCTCCCGATGTCGGCGCTAGTGCCGCGCACTTCCCCCCACTCCCATTCTTGTTCCCGATCCCATTCAGCTGTCACGCGATACGCGTTTAATGGGGTGGCTTATGTTAAACACTGATTCATGCTATTTATTCCATGCAAAGTGTTCCCAGCATATCTCCTGTCAATGCTACTTAACGCGACGCGTCGAAAGCACCGCTGATGCACGATAAAAGTGTCTTGAAAAAGTCACGTGTTTTGCTGACATGAATGGAGGAAAGTGCGAGGAATTAGCGGGATTTTTTTGGTGTGAATTGAATCATTGAATTTTAATGACAGTGGGAACAATATTTATTGATTATTTTAATCAGTGGCGTAGCGAGACATTTTGGCACCCGGGGAACGATGGAGGAAATGCCTCCCCCCCCTCGCGCCGAATGAAATTATCTTTGAGAAAAATCGATGACATTCGTTATGGATAATGTTTTTGACATTAGAAAGTGTCTCGGAATTCCGAACAAGACACATTGGAGTGTCTTCGAATTTCAAGTAAGACACTGCAAGAAGTGTCTTGGAAATTCAAAATATCTTGAAAATTGTTTAAAAACACTTTAAAAAGTGTTTTAGACACTTGAAAGTGTATTAGAATTCCAGAAAAGATACTTTTCAAGAACTTTAAATACAAAGTAAGGCTTCAAGGGTTATCTTCAAGTTTTTTAAAGATCATTTCAAGTAGTATCTTGGACGTTTAAAAGTGTTTGAATTTTAAAAGAACACATTCATTAGTGTCTTGGACATTTAAAAGTGCGTCGCAATTCCGAATAAGACACATTAGAGTGTCTTATAATTTGAGATAAGAGACTTTATGAAGTATCTCAGAGATTCAAGAGTGTCTTAAAATTCCGAATGAGATGCTTCTGGCTGTCTTAAAAATGTCTAAATATCTTTGGATTTTCAAAGACACTTTAAAAAGTGTCTTACAATTCCAGAAAAGGCGTAAAAAACCTTCTAAATTCATTGTCAGGAGCTTTGGAAATCATATAATAAAGGTTTCCTTAAAATCCAAAAATTATTATTATTGTTTTTTCAATGAAACTTGAAAAAACTTTGTTGATTTTTTTAGTTTATATGTCATAACATTTTTAACAATCTGTTTAGCTCAGCAGTAGCGCTAAAAATTTACCAATGTTTTGCGCCAAAAATTATGTCAATCTGACCAGATGCAACCGAGAAATCGCGACCGCTACTCGGCCGAACATCGCTAGTCATCCCCTCCCTTGCCTACTAGGATACGAGGAGTCACGCGGATATCGCGTTATGCTCGGTGCACCTTCAATTAGTGTGTCAGACGTTTAAAAGTGTCTTAGGATATTCTTAAAACACTTTCAAAAGTGTTTTGAACATTGAAAAGTATTTTATAATTCTTCGAATTCTTCGGAGTGTCTTCAAATTTCGAATAAGATACTTCAAGATGCGTCTTGAAAATTCAAAATATCTGGAAAATTTTAAAAAATCATTACAGAAAGTGTCTTAGACACTTAAAAGTGTATTAGAGTTCCAGAAAAGATACTTTTCAAGAACATTAAATTCAAAATAAGACTTCAATGATTGTCTTCAAGTTTTTTATAAATCACTTCATGAAGTATCTTAGACGTTTAAAAGTGTCTTCGAATTAAAAAAAACACCACGAATAGTGTCTTCAACATTTAAAAACGTTTCGAAATTCCGAATAAGACACATTAGAGTGTCTTACAATTTCCAATAAGAGACTTTACGAAGTGTCTCAGATATTCGAGAGTGTCTTAAAATTCCGAATGAGACGCTTCCGAGTGTCTTAGAACTTCGAGTAAGACATTTGTAAAGTGTCTTAGAAATGTCTGAATATCTTTGGATTTTCAAAGACACTTTGAAAAGTGTCTTACAATTCCAGAAAAGATACTTCAGAAGATCTTTGAATTTTATTAAGACACTTCAAGAAGTTTCTACTAATTCGTAATAAATCACTTTAAGAATTAGTGTGTCGAACGTTTGAAAGTGTCTTTGAATTTTCTTCAAACACCTTCAAAAGGGTTTTTAACATTGAAAAGTATCTTATTATTCTTCAAATTCTTCAGAGTGTCTTCGAATTTCAAATAAGATACTTTAAGAAGTGTCTTTGAAATTCAAAATACCTTGAAAATTAAAAAAACTCTTTAAAAAGTGTCTTAGACATTTGACAGTACATTAGAATTCCAGAAATAATACTTTTCAAGAACTTTAAATTCAAAATAAGACTTCAAGGATTGTCTTCAAGTTATTTAGAAATCACTTCAAATAGTATCTTAGACGTTCAAAAGTGTCTTCGAAAAAAAAAACACCTGGAATAGTGTCTTGGACATTTAAAAGTGTTTCGAAATTCCAAATAAGACACATTGAAGTGACTTATAATTTCAAATAAGAGACTTCAAGAAGTATCTTAGAGATTCGATAGTGTCTTAAAATTCCGAATGAGACGCTTCCTAGTATCTTAGAACTTCGAGTAAGACAATTGTAAAGTGTCTTAGAAATGTCTGAATATCTTTGGATTTTCAAAGACACTTTCAAAAGTGTCTTGCAATTCCAAAAAAGATACTTCAGAAGGTCTTCAAATTCAAATAAGACACTTCAAGGAGTGTCTGCAAATTTGTAATAAATCACTTTAAGAATTAGTGTGTCAGTTTGAAAGTGTCTCAGAATTCTTAAAACACCTTCAAAAGTGTTTTGAACATTAAAAAGTGTCTGATAATTCGGTATAAAAAATATTAGAGTGTTTTAGAATTTCTAATGAGACACTTCAAGAATTGTGTTGACATTCGATAGTGTCTTAGAATCTTAGATATGACACTTTGAGGGGTCTTAGCATTTCGAACAAGACACTTTCGAGTGTCTTAGAATTCTAAATCAGGCATTTCAAGAAAAGTCTTGGGCATTTCTGAATCTCTTAAAACTTCGATAAAGACAGTTGAATATATCTTATAAACTCGAAGATTTCTGTGAAATCCAGAAAAGATATTTTTAAAGGTCTTTAAATTTCAAAATAGACACTTCGAGGATTGTTTTAAATTGTTGCATTTATCACTCAAAGAAATGACATAGACGTTTGAAAGTGTCTTATATTTTTCATAAAACACCTTAAAAAGTGTTTTGGACATTGAAAAGTGTCTTCGAGTCCCGAATAAGGCACATTGAAATTTCTTAGAATTTCAAATATGACACTTCAAGTATCTTGGACATTCAAAGTTTACAATATTTCATTTTATATCTTTTAATAAAATAATTGATTTTCTATTTTTTTCCTACTCCATTCTTAGACATCGTTTAACTATGTCCATCAAATATCTCATCCATAGCTCATTCATGTGACAAATCATTGCTAAAAAAGCAACTTCTATTTTCAAGCACCTCTTAACATCATCCTCTCATCAGAGATCATCATCTTTTAATCACCCAAAGTGTAACTAAACTTCCACGAATGAAATTAATCTCAGGATGAATTCTTTTCCACTACATCATAAAATCTTTTTTCGCCTTTTATACCGACGTTCTCGCGCTCTCGGATATTAATTAATCCAAGTTTTTCCATCGAGCAGCTGAGTTTTGCCCGATTCGCGGGGAATCGATAAACCCGGAATTTCACTGAATTATCGTCCTTCATTTGCGAAAGTTCATCTCTTAATGAAAAAAGGCCAACTTTATGCCGCCTTTTCGGGGCCAAGTAATGAGCGTTACTTTTTCGGGGCGCGCATTTTTCGGCGATAAATAACGTCGCGCGGCTCGAGTTTACGAGCCGCGCTTCGTGGATTTCATTGCATTATGCACTCTATTTTATGCATACCGTAAACGACGTTTGCGACAATTTGGCCCTGGCCTAAGGTAACCCGATTTCACGGTAAGAAGGGTTTAATCTTTTTCAATGAGAACAAACTTTAATGCGCGACATCTTTGATCTTTGTCTTGGCTTTTAATGAAACTCAGTGTTTTGTTCTCGACTATTGCTCGAGGTAATTAATTACTTTGTCTGATTATACGGCAGTGGGCGGAATGCAAATGATTACCAGTGCGAGTGGAAGTTCAGAACATTTTATTTCGGCAGAGTTATTTCGAAAATGAATATCTGATTTTGGAAAATTGTCATATGATTGTGTATAAACGAAAACAGTCACCACTTTATTAAATAACAAAAATTCCTACTTTAATGTTCTTATTGTAAAACTGACAACGCGAAAGCAAGTTTTTTTTGGGCAACGTAAGATGTTTCGCCGGATCACCGTTCTCGCAGACATTTTCCGTCTCGACGGTTCCGCAGGAAGGCTTTCGTCCCCGCCTTGCAATGACAGCATGGACCGATAAAATCCGACAAAGTCGTATTGTCTATCGCGGAGACCCGACTCAGGACAATGGGAGGCGCTTTAATGAGACGCTAGTTAAAAACGTCAGGCGGAAAAAGGAAAAAAAACCTAAAAAGCCGCTCAGAGATGAAAGTAACAAGAAGAAAATGGTGAAACAACAAGGATACATTTAACAAACCAGCAGTAATTAGAAAAAACAAAAATTCAGAATTTCAGAATGTAACGTTCTTAAAATCATCACTTCAATCACTTTAAATGAAATTGAATGAAAATTCTCGTCCTTTGTGGGTTGATCTTATTTTCTCGTAGCGTCGTCGCATTTGTAAGTGGGGCATCGAGAGCGGAAAACGGAGCAGGTTGTCGTCGCTGGCGCACGCTCAAACCAAACCCCTTTGGCTTTCGCTCGCTCGAACACGAGGTGTCGGCGTCGCGGGCTCCACTTACCGAAGATTAATTCACGCTATTAACTAGCAGCTCGGAACAATGCGCTCTTACAGTCCCACCCGACAATAATAAACAATGGGGAGTAATTATTCCGAGCGTGCGACGAAACAGCCAGGATGCATATGTTAATTCGTCTCTTTGGAATGTTTTTTTCATGTTCAGTTAATTTTTCGTTGTGTAAATACTCAGAGAGTTATCATACATTATTGCAATGTATTAATTGAGAATCACAAGAATGTAATGATTCACTGTATTAAAATTAAATGAAATAATTGTACCTAGAAAATTACTTGAATAGAACCATTATCTATAAACGATTGATACTGATATAATTTGACGTACTGAAAAACCAATTTGATTAACTCAAAAAACCGTTTTGACGTTATTTGACCGAATTTGACCAAAAATGTACCTAATTTTTCAAAAAATTCTTTTCAAGCAAACCATACAATATTCCCTGAATTTTTCAAACAACCAAAAAACATGTGAACTTCCAGTTTTTTCTTATCTAATCTAATGTAAACACTTCTTAAACTGTCTTTTTCGAAGTTCCAAGATATTTAGAAATGCCTTATTTGAAATTCTAAGACACTCGAAAGTGTATTGTTCGAAATGGTAAGACACTTCGAAGTGTCTTATCTGGGATTCTAAGACACTATTGAATGTCAAAATAATTCTTGTAGTGTCTCATTAGAAATTATAAAACACTTCTATATTATTAATACCGAAATACGAGACACTTTTCAATGTTCAAAACTCTTTTGAAGGTATTTTAAGAATATTCTAAGACACTTTCAAACGTCTGACATGCTAATTCTTGAAGTGATTTATTCCAAATTTGTAGACACTTCTTAAAATGTCTTATTAAAATTCAAAACCTTCTAAAGTATTTTTTCTGGAATTGTATGACACTTTTCAAAGTGTATATGAAAATCCAAAGATATTGAGACTTTTATAAGACACTTTACAAAATGTCTTACTTGAAAATCTAAGACACTCAGCATCTCATTCGGAATTATAAGACACTCTGAAATCTCTGAGATACTTGGTAAAATCTGTAATTGGAGATGATAAGACACTCCAATGTGTCTTATTCGGAATTTCAAAACACTTTATGTCCAAGACATTATTCGAGGTGCTTAATTAAAATTCGAATGCACTTTTAAACGTCTAATATACTACTTTAAGTGGTTTAGAAAAAATTTGAAGATATTCCTTGAAGTCTTATTTTGAATTGTAAGTTCTAGAAAAGTATCTTTTCTGGAAGTCTAATACACTTTCATGTGTCTAAGACACTTTTTGAAGTGTTTTTTAAACATTTTCAAGATATTTTGAATTTCCAAGACAGTTTTTGAAGTATCTTATTTGAACTTTGAAGACACTCCGAAGAATTCGAAAAATCATAAGACACTATTTCATATTCAAAACACTTTTAAAGGTGTTTCAAAAAAATTCTAAGACACTTTCAAACGTCTGACACACTAATTCTCCATATAATTTATTACAGATTTGTAGACACTTCTTGAAGTGTCTTATTAAAATTCAAAGATCTTCTGAAGTACCTTTTCTGGATTTCTAAGACACCTTTTAAAGCGTCTTTGAAAATCCAAAGATATTCAGACATTTCTAAGATGTTATACAAAATGTCTTCCTCGAAAATTTAAGTCACTCATTGTCAGAAGCGTCTCATTCGGAATTTTAAGACACTATCGAATCTCTGAGATACTCCGTAAAGTCACTTATTTGAAATTAGAAGACACTCTCATGTGTCTTATTCGGAATTTCAAAACACTTTTTAATGTCCAAGACACTATTCGAGGTGTTTTATTCAAATTCGAAGACACTTTTAAACGTCTAGAACATTACTTGAAGAAATCTAATGTATATCAGTTAAAAAAATTCTCAAACTCGAAATCGTAAAAAAAAGAAAGGAAGAATTTAATTCTTTGATTACGTAAAACTTCCGATCATAAAGTTTCAAAATTTTTTGCTCCTCAAAAACCCCAACAATAATATCATCTCTCGACTCATCCACAAAACACAAATTCCTCCCAAGAACACATTCCCAAAGCCCTCAATTTTATCTCATAATCATCCCCAAAGTTATGTTGCGAGGATTCCCAACCGAACCGATAACTCACTTGAAAAAACCGAACGGCTCCAAATGCAGTCACTCGCGGTCGAATTTATAACTTTGTTTTCCCTTCGGAATGATTCGAATACCGAGCGCGCCCCTATCGAGCAAATTTCGAGGGAAACAATTTGCGGATTCGCATGATTTACCTTATTCCGCGGGGTAAAAAAGCGCCATTCTCAGGGGGGCAGAGCTCCCGACGCGATACGTGAAGAAATGCCGCGTGTGGTTTCTGCAGTTTCGCGGCTTTTTTCGTCATTTCGGCTGAGGGTATTACCGCGGCGCAAATTGAAAAGTGCTTGGGAAGAAAATGACGCGTCCGGCATTCCGCGGGGACGATGATCCTCGTCCATCAAGTCGCCCTTTTTGCCGGCGACCTTGGGAAAGCCGTCGACGTCTAATTACGCGGACTGCGCTAATAGCGCCAGTAATTAGCGCCGCGTTCCGTTTTAGGAAGGTTATTAGGAAATCTCCGCTAATTTCTGACCTTTTTAAGATTTCCGTCAAGAATTTAACGCTGATGAGATTTCTTCGCGACAAGTTGAAGGTTGGGATTTGATAATCTTATTTTCAAATTTTATATTCAATATTACTGAACGAAAAAATAGACATTTATGCTACAAGGGAGAAAAAAGGATTCATCCGTTTTTTCTCGTGTAGCATAAAATATTTTTTTCCATGCATGTGTAGAAATGTCCACTTCGTTTGGATGGAACGCAGGAACGAAATCTCCTTTATGGGGTGTTCGTGAATGAGCAGGTCCGGGAGAAATGAATATTTCCCTAGGGAAGAATGATTTCTCCCGCTTATTTGCGAGTACCCCAGAAAGGGGATTTTGTTCCCGCGTTTCATGCAAATAGTGGCCATTTCTACGCATGCATGGAAAAAGGTAGTTATCGCAATACCGTATGGTACACCCACAATTCCCATTTCATACTCGCCTCTTTGACTTTTTCCCTTCGCTCGTTCGTGACCTCGTCCAACGGTGGATTCGGTTTTTTAACCACGTATTTTACAGGCGGCGGTGGTTCGTCTACCATCATCTCTTCCGGCCTGTGCCGGACGTTGACCACGACCCTCGGGGCCCGAATAAGTCCCCGAGTCGCGGCGCGCTTCGAGTCCTTCTCGGGGATGATGTTGTCCTGGACCCAGGCTGGGTTCATTTGCTCGGCCCGCTCTTCGGGACCGACGCCCCGGTCGACGATGCTCCGTAGCTCGCTCCGGGTCACGAACGCGCCCGTCAACAAGACAATCAACATCACGGACAAGAGCCCGCTTATCGCGAGCCTTTGCATCAACCGCATCCCGGCGTTTTCTGGCTCGTTCTTGATGATTATGCGCGTTTCGCTACTGTTCATCCCGAAAAGGAGTTAGCCTCGAAATTCGCAGTTCCGCTGAGATTTGAATTTTTATCGGAATTTATTTTAATTGGTTTCAGTCACGGAAAGAATTCTTTGGTTGCAGCAACCATTGATTTAGTGAAATATGAGCTGGGTAGTAGAACGAAAACTATAGGCATGATAACCAAATTATTGCTTATTGCAGCATTAGTTGCTATAATAGAAGCTTTGGTTGTAGTACCCAAAACTTTGGTGGGTCCATATTTTACTGAATCAATGGTTGCTGTAGCCAAATTATTTCTCTTCGTGTTCTACTTGATTTTATTTTATATTGAATTTTACGAAATTGAGATAATTTATGTTCATTTTAATAGCGAGAAGATAAGTTGGCTTAAGATTTATAGATTCGAAATCGGAAAAATTTGTGTAAGAAACAAAAAAGAGAAATGATAGCGATGATTCAGAGCAGAGTTTTTTTATCTCTGTCTTTTTCGATCGTGCGACAGAGACAAACTGACCTTTCTTTGTCTAATTTGGGAACTATGATTCAGAGAGTTTTATTCTTGTTCTCACTCTTTTATTATTAGTATTGATAAATTTGTGAAAAATGTAAAATCAATATGAAATTGGAGTTTATTAATTCTTGGTGACGTAAGTGTCAATGGCATGTCAGGCTCGGCAGAAAAAATAGTTTTTTGGAATATGCTGGATAATTTTTGAAATTTTTAACTCAAATATCAGAAACTTCACGAATGTCAAAAATTACGTTATATCTTATGAGTCAGACTAATTGTTTGAAAACGCGAAACATTTCGGATGATTCATATTTTTTTATAAATTTCGAAAATGTTGAATATTTTTACGGTTGTAAGTTTTTGAAATATTGTGAAAAAATTCAAAATATTTAAAAAATTTGTGTAGTTTTCAAAACTGTAGATCAATTTTGTAGATTGTTCTTAATTTTAAAAATCATCGAAAATTGAAAAAACATTTTTGGCACAGGGATTTCCAATAAATTAAATAATTTCTTGATCAATGTAAAAATTATGAAAATTTGAATGAAATTTCAGATATTTTGAGCGTGTTAAAACAATGATAAAGATCAAAAATTATGAAATTGTAAGTTATTTCAGAGAATCCAAAAAAGTGAAAAATTTCAAAAATGTTCATTTTTTGTATAATATGGTGCAAATTTTGAAAACTCCGAAAAACTACACGAGCTTAAAAAAAATTTTTTCACACAGGAATTATTTATAAATTCAAGAATCCCTCGAAAAATGTAAAAATTTGGGAAATTTGAATGAAATTTTAGGTATTTTGAGCTTGTTTAAATAACGATAAAGATGAAAATTTTTTAAATTGTCAATGACTTCAGAGAACCCATTTCAGTAAATAATTTAAAAAATGTTGATTTTTTGTAGATTGTGAAAATTTCTTAAACTCCGCAAAACTACACTAGCTTTGAAAAAAGATTTTTCACTCAAGGATTTTTAATAAATTGGAGAATTTCTCGAACAATGTAAAAATTTTGAAAATTTGAATGGAATTTAAGATATTTTGAACTTGTTAAAATAACCATAGAATTCAAAAATTTTAAAAATATCAGTGATTTCAGAGGATCCAATAAAAATAATATTTTTGAATATTTTGATTTTTTGTAGATTGTGAAAATTTTGAAAACTCCGAAAAACTACACGAGCTTTAAAAAAAAATTTTTCACACAGGAATTTTAAATAAATTTAAGAATTCATCGAACAATGTAAAAATTTTGAAAACTTACATAAAATTTATATTTTGAGCTAATAAAGTGAGTAATTTCAAAAATGTTGATTTTTTGTAGATTCTGAAAATTTGGAAAACTGGCAAAACTACACGAACTTTTTAATATGCTGAGTATTTTTAAAAATTGGAAAAATAGTCAATAATCCAAAAAACATTTTTAATTCGTCAAAGTTTAGAGAATTTCGATCGAATTTGTAGATAGTAAGAAATTTGGAATATTCTGTAAAATTACAGACACTTTGTATAATGCAAGAAAAATTTTTTAAATCAATAATAAATTTTTTACTGTACCAGGATCGTCGAAATTTTTTTAACTTTCGAATAACTTTTCAAATGTTGAAAGTTTTTATTATTTTAAAAACATTAAAAATGTAAAGTATTGTTCATAATTATGTTTGAAATTATCTTGAAATCCTATGTTCAATAATTTTTCATCATTATCATCATACAATATTTCATATTGAATATAAAATTTATATTAAATATCGTATAAAAAATATTATATAATTTGTATATCATTAAATAACATTTCCATAATTAATACAAATTGATTTGTAAAAATAAATTAACATTGAAAATATATAATTAATATTTTATAATAAATATTGTATATGACAAATATTATTTACTATCGTATATTGAATATAAATAATCAAATATAATATTGTATAATATTTAATATCATTACATATTACAATATAACAATTTGGATAATTTTGAAAAATTTTGTAAATAATGGAGAATTTCAAAAATCTCTTTAAGCAACAGAAGCTGTGTAATATCGTATTTTTACAATTCTGGAGAGTCTTTAAATCTCCCAAAATACTGAGAAATTAGCTGAATCAAGAAAAATTTTGAGATTAAATAACAATGCATTGTATTAATTTAATTTAATTTTCTCAATAACGTGCATCTCCACATATTCTGCATGGAGATAAATTTTCGGTTACAGCAACCATTGATTTAGTAAAATATAAGCCCACCAAAGATTTGGATAGTACAACCAAAACTTTAGGTATGATAACCAAATAATTTGCTATTGCAACTTAAGTGTCACTCTTAAAAATGGATCATTAACCTTTATAACAGAAGTTTTGGTTGTCATAACCAAAGTTCTGGTTGTAGTACCAAACCTTAGGTTGCTCCATATTTTACTAAATCAATGGTTACTGTAACCAAACCATTTTTCTCCGTGTGCCGCACCTGTATTCTCATATCTCGAATAATTTCAAAAAAATCCGTAATATTCATAAAAAAACAATACAAAAATAAAAAGACTCGCTCAAAGATAAAGCGATCTTTACGAAACACTGGACGCGCTAATTATTGATTATAATTTTCTCCACCCCAGCAGGCTGATTAGCATAATCCGACGTGTAAGAGTGAAAGCAAGAAATAAAGTGTTGCATGCCTAAGGAATTCGCCGGTCGCGATTCAATCTGATACCATCGCCAACATTTCTCTTCTCATTCAGAATATGAAAGGCTCAATGACCAATTAAATTTGTAAGAACATTGCATTTTTTTGACATGTCTGTAAATTACCAGTGCTCTCAGAGTTAATTATATGTACTTGAACACTATTACTGTATTATCAAGGTAACTTTTTGAAATCATGAAACAAAAGCAGCAAGACCTCTTATTCTTGAATCTTTGGTTCCAGCAACCATTTATTTAGTAAAATATGGACAAATTAAATTTTTAGGTATGGCAATCAAAGTTTTCATTATGACATGAACAAAACTTTGGTTGCTGGAACTAAATATTTCTTTCCATGTCATAATTAATACGTAATTATTGATATTCAAGAAATATTATTCAAATTTTCTCATTATTATTAATTTTAATCATGAGTAAAAATAGAAACAAAAATTTAAACATCATTTTTGAAAAATTCGAAATTCTTTTTCCGATTTTTAATCCTTTAATTCTCAAGTTAAATTTCTTGGAAGCAAATTGAGAAAAACTCTTTTCACACGTTAGATCTCGATCTTTGGCTACCTGTTGTCGCGGAATTCGCGTCCGATAAGCACTCGAATTATCGAGGCGCGAAGTCTTCCCAAGTTTTAAGAGTATGTTTCATCGAACCGCAAGTTTCAGGAATGTGGACTCAAGAACTCGTAGTTTCCGCTCGAGATCTTCGAAACTGCGGACGAGAAAAAATGTTGCTTCAGGGGGTTTCGCGCGTGAGTTTGCGCCGTGAACAAGCCATTGAACATCGCTGTGACTTTGGCGAGTGGGTAATAAAATTGGGTCTGGAAAACGGTGTTTATGTAAAAATGTGAGAGATACGCGAGTACTCGTATTCCGAGGTTTTACGTCGTAAGTTTTTTTGCAACAACATTTTGTATGGAAGATATACAAATCACGATATTATACATGATGATACATTTTTCAGACGCATTTCACGACATTCGCCAAAAACACTTGCTCAAGAAAAAACTTGAAACTCAATTTCCGAAATCGTATGCCACTCTTTTACGCCGCCAATTCCGTGTCTTACTTAAACTTCACTTTAAAAAGAAAAAAAAATTGCTTTACCCACCTAGAATTATAATCTACTATTCCCTACCAATCGCAAAACGCACGAAATTTCAATTCCACGTCGCGCGAAAAAAAATCCCGCTTCTATTTCGCCCACCTCGCATCTTTTCGAAGCGATGTAAATTGCCACCCGCTGGTCAGGCGCTATGAGACTTGCACCTGCGAAAAGGCTTAGACTCGTCTCGATTAGCAACAACGAATTCGAGATAAGGTTGCTCGGGGCAACAAAAACGAGATGTCAGACGCGATTAAAGCGGATTGGGTGGTAAGAGGGGGGAGGAAGGGGTTAAAGACCCTTGGAAGACCTATACGAATTCGAAATGTGAAAATGTGAACCCAAAAAAAAGACTTGTGTGAGGTGTACAGTGAAAATTCGATACTAGGAGAATGGTTGATGTTCTAAACCGAGGTTCGAGTGTATGGACTGAATTTAAAACTGGATTAACACGGATTTTGATGAGTATTTGTGGATTTAGGTGACAAATGTTGATTTGTCAAAGTTTGATTACAATTACTTGAATCTTTGAATAGTTTTTATTATGTTCAAAATTTTAAAGTTATAAAAAAATTGAAAAACTGTGCAAATTTTTTAAATAGTCTATTATTTTTATAAGTAATTCGAAGAATTGCAGAGATTGTTCATATGTTTTGTAAATTTTTATAGTTATTATATTTTTTGGAAAAGTGTATTGGTTTTTTTTGAATTATATGAACAAAATTCAAGAACTTGGAAGTATTGAAAAATTACGAAAAATTATTAGACACAAATTTAAATCAATTTTTGTTGATAACTATTGTGAAAATAGAAAGAAAATTAAAAACATTGGGATAATTCTCCAGATTGTCGTAAATTCAACAACGTCCAAACCGTAATAACTAAAGATTTTCATTTCCACCCAATATAAAATTATAATATTTATAAAATATAATATTTTATAAATATATATAACATAAAATAATGATAAACTAAAATTAAATAAAAAAAATAATAGAAAAATAAAACATAAATAATAATATTATATAAAATCCAAATTTTCTTATTATTATTTTAATCCAACTTTAAATCTTTGAATAGTTTGTAGTATGTTTAAAATTTCTAAAAAGTCGAAAATTTGATATATAATTCGAAGAATTATGGAGATTGTTGATAAGTTTTCTATATTGTTATAATTATGATATTTTTTGGAAAAGTGTATGTTTTTTTTGATTTTATAAAATAAATTCAAAAACTTGGAAGTATTGGTAAATTACGAAAAATTATTACACACAAATATAAATGAATTTTTTTTATTATTATTATTAAAAAAATATAAAGAAAATGAAAAAGTATCGGAATAATTTTCCAGATTATCGTTAATTCTATGAAATTTGAATAATTTGTTGAATTTTAGATATGTCAATAAATTTTGTACATCGTCAAAAATTTTTGAATACTGAAAAATTACAGATATTGTGTAATATACATTTTTTTAAATAAAAAAATGTTCATCATACGGATACGGTCGAAAATATTGAAAAATTAAAAAAACTATGAAAATTTTATAAATAGTCAATAATTTTATCAGTAATTTAAAAAATTACAGAGATTGTTGGATTGTTCATAAGTTTCTATATTGTTATCATTATGATATTTTTGGGGAAAGTGTATGGTTTTTTTTTATTTTATCAAAAAAATTCAAAAGCTTGAAAGTATTAAAAAATTACCAAAAATTATTACACACAAATTTTATGAATGGTTTTCGATTATTATTGTTCAAATATAAAGAAAATGAAAAAGTATTAGGATAATTCTCCAAATTTTCGTAAATTCTATGACATTCGAATAATTTGTTGATTTTTAAAAATTAAAAATTTTTCAATTCCCAAAAATTACAAAAACCGTGTAATATGCTACATTTTTAAAAACCGAAAAATGTTTCATCATACGGATACAGTCCAAAATTTTTCAAATTTTTAAAATAATCTAGAATGTAATATAACTTTGAAAAATGTTTATACTTAAAAATGTCGAAATTTTGGAAAAATTGGATATATTAATTGAGCGTGTTTCATAATATTAATTACAGAGATTGTTTATAAGTTTTGTATATTGATATCATTATCATATTTTTTGGAAAAGTGTATTTTGGTTTATGGTTTTTTATTTTAGGGTTTTTTTTTAAATTTTATGCAAAAATTGCAAGAATTCGAAAGTATTGAAAAATTACGAAAACTTATTGTACACAAATATAAATGAATTTTTCTCGATTATTATTGTTAAAATATGAAGAAAATGAAAAATATTTGGAATAATTTTTCAGATTGTCGTAAACTCTATGAAATACGTATAATTTGTTGAATTTCAGGTAATGTTCATAAATTTTTACATCGTGCAAAATTTCTAAATTCCGGCAAATTACAGATAGTGTGTAATGTACTACATTTTTTAAAATAATCTAGAATATAATATAACTTTAAGAAATTTTATTTTTTCAAAATTTAATTGGTTCGGTTAATCTAGAAATAAATAATTGAATGATTTTTTCGTCTTTTTTTTGGATAATTGATTTTCATATTAATTTTAAGTTTTTTAAAATCAAAAATTGATCGCCGCACAAATATGTATATATAATTGTAAAAATTCAATTAAAATTTGATGTTTTAGAAAATTTTCAAAAATTTCGTTAATTGTTAAAAATTACGAAAGTTTTTAATCTACAATTTTTAAGTTTTTTCTTTTTTTTTTTAATTTTATTTACAATAATTGTAAAAGTTTTTCATTTTAAATGATTTTTTTGATCTCTTGCTCATATTCTTGTAAATATGTTATTCATAAACATATCTCAAACATGTCATATATAAACATTATTCCCAAAATTATATAATTTAGTTTTATAATATTTTTTGAACATCATATAATTTACTAGACATAACGTACTTTCGTACATTACCGTACCCAATCTCCCTCGTGCTTACTTGCATTAACGTTGTGTTTGAGGAAAAGAGAGGGGAGAATAATGTGTCATTGGATAGGCATCTGGGGACGAAAAAATGATCGATGGACTACAAAGTTTGTTGTGGATGATAAAGCAAAAAAATGTAGCTTATACAGGTAGTGAGCATTAATTAGAAGGAAAACTCGTGTTTTGAATGTAATTATCAGAATGATTCATCGCGAAAGTTTATTTACGCCGAGTATGCATTAGCGGAATATGAACAAGTACGATATATTGGATTTATTCCTTTTTTTTCTTATCCTGACGGTAGACTCACTTAAAAAATGTTGCTAAAATCTTCGCAGATTAAAAGTCATCTAGCTTACGTAAAATAACACCGCTGTTCATCGAAAATTCTCGGTATTGAAACGGAAAAAAAAAGTTGATCAAAAAACGAGAAAAGGAGAATGTCGCCGAGCGGAGACACTAATAAGAGCGAATTTAATCGAATGTGGGTGGTCTTTGGAATGCCTTGCCCGTCGCGAATTCAAGAGCCATTCAAAGCGAGTCCTTGGGCTCGTTTTTCTGCAAGAACGTGACACATGGCAATCTTCGCCGACCTAGAGGGCCAGCTTAAAGGATTTACGCAGGACAAAATATGATTTCCATCGTTCACTCCGTCCCTTTATCTTTTTCGAAAGCGAGTTTTATAACTGGGTCGAATCGTGAAAAGCGACTTGTGTGGATATCTCTTTTACTGGATTTTCACAAAATTTGGTTATGATCTCTTCACAAAGAGAAGTTTTTATTTTTGGGTGGTACAACTAAAACTTTAGGTATGCCATAACCAAATAATTGGTTATTGCAACCTAAGTATCAGTCAGTAAAATTGAGCATTAGTTGCTTTAACAGAAGTTTTGGTTGTCATAACCAAAGTTTTGGTTGTAGTATAAAAAACTTTAGTGGGTCCATATTTTAGTAAATTAATGGTTGCTGTAACCAAACTATTTTTCTTCGTGTTGAATTGTATTACAGTTTCTTTAGTATAGAATGCGAAATAGGGTGTGAAAATGATAAAAAGTACTAAAATTAACGAAAATACCAACGCCAAAATTCAACTATAGGCATATTACAAAATTTATGATAATTATCTAACTTTATCAATTTTTACTGGAATTTTGAAAAATATCTATAGCGTTCTATTTATAACTGAATGTTTTTTTATTTTAAAAATTTTTTTAGAATACCATACAGTTTTTGATATTTTATAAAGTTTTCCAAGTATTCCACAATCTGCGAAATCTATGAATATTCTCTGAACTTCTACACGTTTTGCAAAATTTTTTAGAATTATTGACAAGAGATATTTTCAATATTTTTCGATTTCCCTGGATTTTCAGAATTTCACACATAATTTCAACCATTCATAACTCTATACAAGCAGCATAAATTTTTTAAAGTCATAGAAATTTTCCGAAATTTTCATTAACTTATCGATTTTTCATTTTTCGAAACTTTTCATAAATTACAAAAATAATCATAATCATTGAAATTGATGAATTTTTACTGAATTTCGAAAATTATTTATCATTTTTCATACAATTACATATTTCTAATTCATGAAAATTTTTTCAGTATTACACGCTACATGAAAAACATATTTTTTGGAGTGTTTTACATTTCGAAAAATTTATGAACATTTCCTGAACTTTTGAACCTTTTTCAAACTTTCTGAAAATTATATACACAAAGACAAATTCTCTAAATTTAAAAACTTTTCAGGAATTCGAAAATTTATTAGTTAATTTTTATTATTATTACAAAATGAGCTTAAAATTTTCACAAATTACAAGATAAATAATAACTATCTCATTTGATTCTGATTTATAACTGAAATTTTGTTTTATAATATTTTATAGACTAAAATTTTTAAAATCATGCATTATTTTCTATACAAGTACTTTTTTTATTAATTATCAGAATATTAAACAATTTCTGCAATTTTATGAAATCATGAAAAAATTCCACAATTTATAAAATCTATTAATATTCTCTGAATTACTACATATTTTTCTAACTTTTTAAGACTTATTGATAAAAAAACAAATTTTCGATATTTTTGAATTTTCTTAGATTTTAAAATTTTACCTAATCAACGAAAATTCGTTCAACTCATGAAAATTTTTCTATATTTTCAATAACTTATCGATTTTTAAGATTTTTATTAAAAAAGGTGAAACGTCAGTCGAAACTCTTCATAAATTACAAGAATAATTATAATTATAAAAATAAATAAATTTTTTACAAATTTCAAAAGCTAACTATTATTTTTTAAACAATTAAATATTTCTAATTCATAAAATTTTTTTCAGCATTACACGCTTTCTGAAAGTTGATAAATTTCAAGGTCTTTTACAATCCGAAAAATCTATAAATATTTCTTGAACTTCTAAACGTTTTTCGAACTTTTTGAGAATGATTGACACAAAAACAAATTTTCAAGATTTTCAAATTTTTCAGGAATTCGAAAATTTATTAGGTAATTATTATAATTAAGAAATAAGTTAAAACTTTTTACAAATCAGAAGATTCAATATATTTTAACTGACATTTTGAAAATTATCCATTATTTTCTATACCAATCAACGCTTGTTTTTGTGATTATTATAATATTTAACGTTTATGCTATTTTATAAAATTTTGGAAAATTCCACAATTTATAAAATCTATTAACATTCTCTTACTTTTTAAGAATTATTGATAAAAAGACAAATTTTCGATATTTCTGAATTTTCTTTGATTTTAAAACTTTACACAATCAACAAAAATTTTTTCAACTATTATATTATATTATTATTATTATTATTATTAGTATATTATATTATTTTTTTTACCATTTTTACTGAATAAAAAAAATTAACTATCATTCTACTTACGATTGATTATTTTTTGATCGATATTTTTCAAAATATTACAGGTTCCTAAAATTTTACAAAGTTTTTTAAGTTTTGCACAATCCACAAAATTTATGATCAGTCCCTGAATTTATAGAAATTTTTCAAATTTATTTAGAATTATTGACAGAAAATCTAACAATTTTTTATTTTCCAGAATTTCCAAAATTTCAGACATAATTAAAACCATGAAAAATTTCTACAATCGATAAAAATACGTTTCACTCATTGAGATTTTCCGGACTTTTCCTAAATAAGAAGTTTTTCAGATTTTGGACAAAAAAGGTAATTATGTTCCGAAAAAGTACGATAAAGAAAAAATTCTACAAAATTTATGATCATCTTTAAGATATCACAATTTTTTAAAAATAATGACAATCTTCGAAATTTGAAATATTTTTTAATTTATTCCATTTGAAAAATAACAAGCATAAAAGCTACTCAATGCTTAAAAATTTATGTGCCTGAAGTTTCAAACATTCAAGAAATAAAAAAAAAAATGGAAAATTCGTTTTTCAGCTCAACCCAAAATTGAAGGAAAAATAAGTTAATAATGTTTAATAATAATTCTTTAATTTCAAGAATTAATAATTACTTAAACGAGGAAAAGTAATAGGAACAATTTTTTTCTATTTCGTTTATTTTTAAACGTTCGGAACTTCAGGAACATGAAAATTTTCTCTCACTTCCCAAGTCACATACATCCCTATTTACGATTTCCCATTCACCACTCTTCAAACTTCATAAACCTTCCCAAGTCCCAGTACAATAAACAATTTTATCACCAAAAATGACCATCATTACCCCAACATTCTCAGAATCCCCAAACCCCGTTAAATTTTACAAAAACCATTCAAACGCAAAAATCACCCAGATCATTGATTTTTTGCCCAACGAGTTTTTTGCCCCGGCCGCATTTTTCGCAATATGCCCATTTCCCTCGGTCGGAAAAAGACGAGTGCTCGGATCACTATCATTGGGCCCTTTCTTTCGCGTGGGGCCCTGTTATTTTACCCCATTTCGGTGCATACTCGCCCATTTCCCTCCCCTTCCAACTTTGTCGGTTTCGACTTATTTCCCGATTTCGCCCGGCAGATACGATCGCGATCGAGCCAAGCGGAAGCTCCGTCCGCAATTTTTAACTCACGCATAACTCCGCGATCATGCTCCATTACCATTCCTTAAGTCGAGGTGAGGCCCGCGGGGACCCAAAAAAAATCCCCATCGCCCTCGAGATCACAGAAAAAGATAAGCCGTCACTTTTTTGCGAAACGGTAATTTTGGAAATTACATTCTGTTACATTTTGTTACATTATGTTGCTCGGGATCGGCGATAACGCATTGTGTCCTTTTCTCGCTTATTATAGTTGTCGTTTAGCGAGAGAAAGAAGCTAATAGTATCTGTTACAGTCTGTTACATTCACTTATGTAAGAAAGTCTCGGACATTTTCTATAGAAAATACTCTTGAAAAAAATTATGTTTAAGAGGAATCCCGTCATTGCAAATTTTCCTATTATCGGGCCGTTTTGAAAAATGATTAGGGAAGAGATTCGCTCGGTTAATTAGGTTACTTTTTTGTCGCTGGCGTGGAGCGTTCAAAAGTGCGCCGTAAAAGGGACGAGCAATGAGGGAAGGGTCCTCGCGTTAAGCGACGATGATCTTTTTATTCCC
The DNA here is from genome assembly GCA_030522825.1 of Platygaster orseoliae. Lineage (NCBI taxonomy): Eukaryota > Metazoa > Arthropoda > Insecta > Hymenoptera > Platygastridae > Platygaster > Platygaster orseoliae. Next base: position 3,628 of record JAPYZL010050560.1, on the reverse strand, counting down.
CGGAGCGTCTCGCTCCTTTGAATTAATCACCAAAGATTGAGAGGCAGGAGACGACGTGGAAGAGCGGAACGTGCTCGCGACTGCGAGTGCAAAAAAGTGCCGCGCTATGGCTTTTTTTCCCTACGCTAGTTGAGTTATCAAACGTCTGTGACTATCACGTGCAAAAAAAGGGCTTTCCGATAATCAGTCAAGATTTTGCGAACCCGTACTATGATTTTGTGTCGCAGAAGCGTTTCTTCAAGAAGAAAAGCAGAAACCAAAATTTGTTAGTCTGAACTACAAATTTATTCAATTGATCCAAAGACTCAACTACTCAAATAACGACTTAACGTTTGTTTAAGCCAACCAAATCGGTTTTTCGGTGTAAATGAAAATATCACTATCAGTTTCAATCTGACAATAACTTCAGTATTGAAATCTGACAAAGAGTGCAACACGTCAAATCGCATTTTCTCATGCAAACCTCGTACAATTGAGCCCTTCATACGAGGATTTTCAGGCTGATTAACCTGACTGCTTTTTCGACATGGTCGAATGAATGAAGCGCAAAGCACATAGTAAAACAAGGGTCAGAATGCACACACGCATTTTTCAAGTCATTAGCTAATGAGAAAAGTGCTTAAACTCGCCGGGGTCCTCAAATTTCCCGAGGAAACACGAGAGAAAGTGCTCGTTAACTCTTGGCCATTCGGAAAATAATAGCGTTCTGTGTAAATTAAAAAAGAGTCGATACCGCTTTGAATATTTCAAGCTGAGTGCAGTGAAAACAAAGCTATTCAACATTTCAGAAGATATTGTTTCTATTTTCGACATCTGCGTAGCGAAAAATCTTGTGCTGCAAGAAAAATGGGCCTATAACCGCGTGATTTGATGATCGTCAATATTGCCGGGCAGCGGGTTATTTATATCGCGAGTAAATCATGGTGAACGCGAACGAAATAAAGCTATACGCCCCTCAAAGTCGACGTTTTGCAAAGCGAAGTGAACGTTCGTCTAGATAAAGTTACGAGCGTCGCGAGGTCGTAAATTCGGGCTTGGCCGTGGCTCTGACGGCTTCCCCTTTCCGTGATTTTTCTCTGGCTGGTATATAAGGATGAATGACGTGTCCCGGGCCAAGCCGGGTCACGGGGAGGCTGCGGCGAGTCTCGACCTTCGGTCCCCAGCAACTTACGATCCGAGCCCTCGGCGACACGACTTGACCCCAGGGCGACAATCGCACCTTCGCTTATTGTTCTCCATAAAATGAAACTTCATTCCAAAAACGGATTTTTTTGGAACGCCGAACCCCATTCAGTTTCTTTTTTATTAAAAAACAAAATTTCTTGAAAGATATTGAGATTTAAATCATTTTCATTAAATAAATTTGTAGATAGATGGAAATCATTTAATATACATAAATTTTCGGAAATGTTCGGGTATATTCGGAAGTGTTCGGGTATGTTCGAGTATAACATTTTGTTACATTAGTGTATGTTCGAAAGTGTTCGGGTATGATCGGGTATGATCGAGTATATTCGGAAGTGTTCGGGTATGTTCGAGTATACATTTTGTGACATTAGTGTATGTTCGGAAGTGTCCGGGGATGTTCGGAAGTGTTCGGGTATTAAGTGTTAAGTCTTAAGTATCAAGTGTTAAGTCTTGAGTTTTAAGTCTTAAGTATGAAGTGTTAAGTCTTAAGTATTGAGTGTTAAGTGTTAAGTCTAAAGTCTTAAGTATCAAGTGTTGAGTCTTAAGTATTAACTGTTAAGTCTTATGTCTTAAGTGTTAAGTCTTGAGTATTAAGTCTCATGTCTTATGTTTTAAGTCTTAAGAAGTCAGATTAGGTTAGTGTTGACTGAATCAGCGGAATAAAGTTTTTTTATTATATAAAGAGATATTTTAAAGAACATACAGTAAATTTTGTTGAAGAATGACTTTTGTATGGATCGTTTGCAAACCCCGGAAAAGCGATTAGTCAACACTATTGATTATCTGGAATTACTCGAGACTAATTTCCCGTCTCATTACGCCGTTATTGTCTCTCAAGAATACTCAACTATGTCGAAGATGCGCCAAGCATCCGAGAGATAGACTCTCAATTTGCGTTGCAAACACTTCTTAGCAAAGAGGCAAAGACGCTGAAATTCCGGAATTCCTGGTTGTTCGACAAACAGAAAGTTCACTTTGATAGGCGGGATGAACGCGAAATATTCGAGATATTCCCGAAAGGTGTCCGGGAAAGGAATATTTTCTGCGACGGAAATTCTGAAAATTTGGAGTAAATGATGGAAAATAGTCTGGTTCGAGCCGTTGTATCGTTTTGTACTTTTTCAGGAGTCGACGAACAAAGTGAAACGTGTCTATGAGATTGGCTTAAGGCGAAACTTTCAGGAATTTCTAAGAGTTTTTAACATTTTCAACGTTTCCAAAGTTTTCGAACTTTACATTTTGTATTAATTTTATAAGTCTGTCTGAAAATCTTGAAATATTTTCATGTTTTTTCGTATTTCAAAATTACGTCGAAATTTGTCTTAGTAATTAGAATTTTGTCAATCAATATAAATAAAAAAATGAACATTTATAATATCTAATGATGAAAAAGTAGAATATATACGAAAATTTGAGTAAAATCACAACGAAAAACAATTATCGAAAATTTCTGACTTCAAAACGTGACATTGAATCAATTCAGTTTTATTCAGATTATGTACTGTCATGTAAAAAACTTCCCTGGTCAGTTCCATTGAACCATACTCAACCCAACCTAACCCCACATTACCGGTCGTCAATTTTTTCGAATCAACTCCGAGCGCCTGTTTTGGCCATCGATTGAATTAGCGACCTGGCTAATTGCATTAGCGATCCACTCACTGAGACGCCTTGATTTACGAGGGCCCGGTTCACGTGTTGAACTTGCCGATCATGGCGCGATAACGCCAATCGTCGATAATCGCGTGGCTCGCTCGCGCTGTCAACCATTATTTTATATCCCCAATTATTCCCACTGTTAGCAATTTTTATATTTCAAAAATTTCCAAAACAAAATTTGGAAAATTCTAAAGCAGAGAAATCTTTTGAATGAATTTCAAATTTGTAAAATTTATATATGTTTTTATGTATTTATCACATAAATATCTTGAATTTTATACAATTTCGAATAAGACATTAAAGGAAGTTTGATGCATTTTGTGTAAAAAATGTTTGAAACTTGAAAATATTTTTTAACTGTTCGATCTTGCAATCTGTGTAATTTCCGAGGCGCTCGATCATTCTGGTGGCTACAATGTTACTGCGAAATGATCGGGACGACGCCTCGGGAGCCATCCCATCCGGGGCGGTAAATATGGAAAAGTGAGTAATGCGAGCATGGACCGCGAGTAGCGATTTGCGGGTTCATTGTTCGTCGTTTGTTTTTCGATCGTATCGGGTGTTTTATTAAATGCTTGGCCGCTAAGGGTTTCTTCAAGGGAGAAAAAGGATGATTCCAACGAGTGCAAAGTTTGGGCACGAGCGAAGCGAGTGCGCAGTTACACTCGTTGGAATCATCCTTTTTCTCCCTTGTAGCGTAAATATCTATTTTAATACAGGGAAATAAAAATTTTTTATTATGGAAATGTTATTGATTTGTAGAATTATTCTGTGAATTTTC
>JAPYZL010050498.1:0-18485 GCA_030522825.1 Platygaster orseoliae | reverse complement strand
GCCTGTTTCTCGGCTTCAACTTTGTAAGTCGCCACGATATATTTCTTGATGGCTTGCAAAGAAGAACCGTTGCGCTCGTTCAAGCTCTTGATGGCCGCAATAACCATGTCGGAAGCAGGTGGATGCGTTGGCTTGGTGCGCGGAACTTTGGCTGATTTAGCTTTGGCAGCTTTCTTCGTCGGAGCCTGGACAGGCGATGCAGGGGTTGGAGTACTGACTTTGTCGCTCATATTCGAGGCGTGCGAGTACGTTTTCAGACAACACTAGGACGCAAAACAACACTGAATGCGAGTTTTTCCCTGAGGACTGGTTTTTGTAGACGCGCGCGGACCATGGAGAGAGCTCCGATCACAGTTTGCAAACGACGTAGACTATCTCCACTATGGCCCGCATTGTTTTTCACACAATAAATTTAGTTTCAGAAAAACTATGCGTCGATTTCGCAATAAAAACAAATGCATACTAATATTCAATGTTTGTTTAACTCATGCAAAAAGACAGGTGCAGAAATTATCGTATCTTCTTTTCAAAATACTAACAACAATCATCGAGACATATTTGTTGCCGTTGTATGTTAGCTGAAATAACTGTTAATAAATATAGTGAGACTCATATTATTTGAACAAAATCTATGTCAATCGATGAAGAAATGTTTTTTGTACTTAAATATAAACTTGAATGTGTTATTTTTCCAATGAATAGCTTCGAGTAAGCCTCAAACTTGCAGTGTGCGCGAGCATTTTCGTCGTGAAATGGACTGAACTTTCTGAAGCGGATTAACTTTCGTTTATCCATGTTACTAACAAGGTTTTGATCAAATTTATTTTTATGCAACGGAATTATAGGCAAAATTATATTTTGATATGACATGCGTTTCAGAATATTTGATATAAAAAAAAATTTTTTCTACATATATATGTTTCCATATGCATGCGACTGGCGTATTGGATATACACTGAGAGAAGAAATGTTAACTATTAACATATGTATTTTCGGATATGGCGAAATAGATACATATTTGCCCCAAAGGTATAACACTTTTCATCAAATATAATTTGGTAACTGTCAAAAAATTATATTTATTTAAAAGTGTCATACGTTTGGGGTAAAAATATATCTATTTCGCCATATCCGAAAACACATATGTTAATAGTTAACATTTCTTCTCTCAGTGTAACATTACACTGAAAAACCAATTTTTTTGGCTGAAACAAACATTTCATAGTAATTTAACCAAATATGTTTTTTACTTTTATACATTTTTAGTTCAGACAAATGAATTTTTTTTTACTTAAAGATTTTGAGTTCAGACAAACAAATTCAAGTTAGCGGAAACGTAAATTTATTGACTGATGTTAAAGTATAAAAATATGTATTATTTTGAACTAAAAACTTATTCAAGTAAATAACCGCCATATTTAAATAAAAACACTTAATCTAGAAAGAAGTTTTTGTGGAATTGTATCCAATTTGGATAATCAGAACTTATAATTTTTGTATTTTTAATACTCTACCCTTTTTTCACATAGACAAAAATTTATTTCGATCTTATCTTAATTATCTCAATCGCCGATTTAATTTTAATACATACAAATTATGATTCTTGCTTACAGAGATTCGATGAATCTTTGATTACAAGTTTCAAACATTTTAAGTAGCAGTTCACAATATCAGAATTTTGAAATTTCTGAAAGCAAGTTTTTTAAATTTTCAAAGTTGTATCCGGAATTTCTGAGCTTTGAAAATTTAGAAACTTCTACGTGTTTTTCAATTTAACAATTTTTGTATGTACGTATACAGTTATTTTGATAAATAATCTAGCATTTTCAAAGACAGATTAGTTAAGTTTTTTTATTTTTTAAAACGTTTTAATTTAAAATTCAATTCACGAGCGTTATTTACACCAAGTTACAAGTTTTTTATTTCAAAAGAATCCAATGCTATTTTTTTTAATTGTATGCAGTTTGCTTTATTTTATTCTTTTTAAAATATTTCTAAAATTCTGTAGAAAAACTAAAAAGACATAAAAATAATGGAAAATTCTACAAAACTACTTGAAAATACGTAAAAAACTGATAATTCTCGCATTCTATCAAATACTTTGAATTCATGTGTGTAAATATGATTTTCTCGAAAATTAATATAAATTTAAAAAATCAATGGAAATTTGAATCCTAGTGCATTATATTCTAAAAATTTATAAAGTAATCAAATGATTTATAAAATAAATCATAAAATAGTATATGCCCATTACGAGTTTAGCTTTCGCTTTCCCCTTAATCATCATGAAAAAAGTGAAACATTCAAAATGTCAAGCAAAAAAAAAAAATTAAACGATAAACATTTCTTACAAATCAAAAAATCAAACCACTAAAATTGTAAAGATATGTTTATTATTTTTCCAAAAAACTAAGTATATAAATGTTCAGTACAAAAATTATTTTCGACAATGAAAATAATGTTCACCGTCTGTTCTTCGATCGATTTTTACGTTTTTCGTCCGTCATTCGACAATTTTACAATTTTTTTCTTCTGCCTGTATTTTTATAAAAAATTGACGGCCAGAAAACAATATCAAACAAAGCGTCAAGAAAACGCAGTTTTGTTCTGGTTTCATTAGAGATTGTGATTTTTGAAGGCTCAGCTTGGAATTCGTCGGATTTTGATGATGAACCGCAATCTGTGCTCGAAGATGAAATGTCTGCATCGACTTCTTCTGCTTCAATGTGATCGATAAAAGACGAAGAGTCTTCCAAATCTGAATCGCTACTTGAAAAATTTTATTTCATCATGAATTACTCAGAAACAAATTATTATTGTCTTTTGAAAAAATTATGCAATAAAATGTTACTAGGAAATGTGACCTGGAACGAGAAACAAGACATTGGGTTTAAAATTCGTAATACTTTCTTATGTCATTAAAACCTCTGCAAATTTTTATTGTTATATTATAAATAACTATATCATAAATGGTTATACAAAATTATTAATAAATTATTAAAAATGGTATAGTATTTTACCATAAGCTACTTGTTTCTATAATGATCCATATCTGTTTTTGCAATTCTTAAATTTTTCATATTTTTTATAATCCATAAACTATAAAAAATGTAGAAAATTTTATAATTTATCATAATTAATCCATAATTATTTATTGATTTCTAACAATTAAATCATAATTAATCATTATTTCATAATATTTTGTACTCATTACTCAGAATGAAAAAAAACTATGAAATTTACGAAAACTATAATTTCAGAAGTTTTAGCAGTTTTTTCGCAAAAGCTATCACTGGTTTTTTTAATTTACTATTAGTGCTTTTTCGATACATAAAGATGAAAATTATTAATTAATTTTTTTTATTTAATTATATATTTTAGTTATTAATTTTATTTTTAGTATATTATTTTTATTTATTTTAGTTGGTTATTTATTATATTATTAATTTTTAAAATACTTATTTAGTCTTTGGATAAAGGTCTCTATGATTTTATTCTATTTGATTGCATTTATTTAAACAATTACCAAAGTATTAAAAAGTTAGTTTAAATTTATTTACTACCGTTTGGAAAAATTATGATCCAAAGTTTATTCCGAGATCTCGTTTTATTGATAAAAAAAAATTTTTTTTTTAATTTTGCATATTGTAACAAATTTTGAAACTATTACCTTGCAAATTGCGTCCATTTACTATGCAATTTTTTCCCAACTTCTCCTCTATGAAAACGTAATTTTTTCATCGAATTTAATGAATTTTCACAAATACCAACAATTTTGGAATCGGACGCACTTTTTTCTAACAACGGCATTTTTCGAGTCTTGAAATTCGCGTATCTTATTTCATTTTCAGATTTCGAATATTCATTTTTTCGCCTCGCCAGTGAAGCCTGAATTTAAAATTTTTCAAAAACACGAGCTACAAATCAAATCAATGTATCAAAATTCTCATCACATTTTTCAAGCTATTTTCACATTCATTCTCTATGATTTCTTTTTTTGTATCTTCAATTCCACGATCCACGATTTCAGCAGTGTCAATTTTACAAACCGATTGACAAGCAGTACTGATACTACTTGAAATTTTTGACTTTTTCTTCCCACGATGTTGTAGTTTTTTCCAGTACGTGAATTTCATCTCGCCTTTTTTTTAAATTAAACATGTTAGCAAAAAACAAAACAAAAAATACAAAATTCTACCATCGCATACCAGTTTTATTTCTCCGTACAATTCGTAAAAAAGTAGTAAAAATCAACTAAAAATGCATGAATGTTTCACAAAAGCGAGCGAAGAATTTTCAAGATTTCCTAGCGATTTTCAGAATCTGATATTTGTACTACATAACATTTAAACTGTGTTTGAAAAAATTTTTTGGTTATACTGTTACTTTGGCTCCATTTAGCTAAGTTCACATTGTACATTGGTTTTCTGTTCTTAGAGTGAAATGAGCAAATAATTTTTTTAGTTGCTTTTTCAAATATTTATCTAACAACTGGCCTGTGCATCAAAAGTATCCGGAAGACAAAACGAGCGATTTTTTCGTACATTGTGAACATCAAAGCTGCTGTCAAAACCGTCTGCAAAATTTTGGCTTCCATTCCTTTGAACAAGCCGAAAATACCCTGTTTTCTGAAAATAAAAACAAAATTTCAAATGAGTTTTGAATATTTTTTGAGACACGAAAAATTAAATATCAAAGAATTTACTTGGCAATGTAAAAAATCAGCTGTAAAGTTCCGGCGTTGGGCGGAAGATCAGGATAAGTGTGACCATTCTGAAAATGAAAAATATAAGTAAACATTTTTTTAATGTTCATCGTAATTATATGATATGTGAGGAAATTTTTACAAGTTAAAATGATTCAACTTCATATTTAAATAAAAAGATAAATCTGAGAGTGCAGAAATAAATCTAATAGTGAACTTGGTAAATACGATTATTTTTGTGGATTCAAATAATTTTTTTGCGTTTCTTCGCCTTATAAAAAAAATTACGAAATTTTGTGATTTTCAGAGCTTTGATTCTTTGTGAATCAATAAAATGAGAATTTAAAATTTTTGGTAGTCAAGAAATAAATTTGAATTGTAAAAACTTGCGAATTATATTTTTTTCTGGAAATCTTTAGATGTAGGAAAAGTTATATTATAGTTTAAATAAATGAGTTAAAAAAGGAATTTTTAAATTCTTATAACAAAACTTTTAGATTGCAAAAAAATGTAAACAGAACAACAGCAGTAACATTTTTTCACAAAAGTTTCTTATAAAAATAATTTCAATAATATTGTTTTTATCCGAAAAATTTTTCAATTTATTGAAGTCAAAATCACAAAAACTATCAAAAAAGAAACAGATAACAATTTTAATGATGAAAATAAAGAACATCAAATTTTCAGTAAAGAAAATACAAGATCGAAGATCTTACACCTGTAATTTTGAATTCCAAAAAGTTCAACTCCACTTAATTACTATTTTCAAATTAATTTTTAATTTTGAAAATTCGAATCAAATTATTTTTCATTCAATGACATGATTTTACTATTTTTAGAACCAACATTTTTTAATCTAAAAAAAATACAGAAAAAAAAGCATAAAACTATAACAAGTGAAAATTTACAGAACATAAAGAAATAAGGAACATGATACAATTTGCTTTCTTAAAACAAAACAAGAAAAGAATCAATTACCCTGAGCTTCATTTGCACTAATTGCAAGGGATAAGTAACAGCCGTAGCGATCATTTTCGAAATGGCACCGAGGGAGAAATAAAACCAAGCCGAGGGTTGATTCCCGTTACGAGTTATGGCAAATTTTCTTTTTAATGCTTCGTACGTCATGAATTGAATCGCCGGGTTGACGACGAGCATGAGACTAGGCCATGTGCCAGACCACAATTTTTCAGGTCCTTCATTTTTCCAGATTTTCAAAAGACCGTCTGTCCAACATTGAAATTATGAGAGTACACAGACATTTATTGCACACTTCAAAGCTATTAGCACTTTACAAATAAAATATTCGCATAAATGTATTCCTCGAGGATTTTTTTACGATATGGTAAATTGACGCAAAATATGAGATGAAACAGGTTTTGCACGTTTGTACAAGGGTTTTTTTATATTTCATCAGATTTTCAGATAAAAAAAATGCGAAAAATAATAATGCGGGATAAAAAAAAAAGAAAATTTTTTCCTGATATCTTATAAATGATACATTTATCGGTATAATAGCTTGATAAAGAATGTATTTTTTTACTGATTATTCATATAAATATTAATGAAAACGATCAATAAATTATATTCAACTATTTTTTTGTTTAATGCAGTTTTGTACAGTTTACAATCTGCTTATTTGTTGTTATAGGTGATGTGGAAATGAGCATTGTCTGAGAGAAAGTTCAAAAAAGTTATTTCATTACTCGATAAAAATTTATTTAAGAAGAAAAAACACTTCTCTCATAAAAATAAATTTCAAAATTACTCTAAAAACTTATCTTAACATATTAAATGGAACAAGTTCTGAGTGAATTTGCTTTTTATATGTTTTTTAAATTTCATTTATTTTACGAACTTGCAAAAACCTCTGAATTAAAATTCATAGACGAAAGCACAAAGTAAAACGTAAATTAAAGCGTTTGTCAAAGTGACCTCAATAAAGACCACAATAAATAAATATACAGGATATAATAAATGTGACACAGATGTGTATAAAGTTAGAATATTACGTATCATTATTACTATATACATATAATAAATTATACACTTAGATAGAAATAGAATACTTTATACTTACAAACAGGCAAAAAAAAAATGATATGATTGAACTAAAAGTTTGTGCAAATTTACCCAACAATGAGCTATAGTCGTTGCTCGCGACTCCTCGTCCTATAGATGACCTTTCCGCAATTCCCTTCATCTTTAGCCGAGTGTTGACGACCCACAAAGGCGTCGTCGTGAAAACGTTTATTATACCTGTGTGCAAACGGCAAAGTGAAGTTGAAAAACAAAAAAACCGTATAAAAACGCTTGCTTGCACGCATGAAAAAACTCACCAGCTATTGATGCCAGCAACAAGTCACTCCCAGCCGTTTGATTTTCAAGTTCTCGTAATTTTTTCAAAGCGTGGAACGAGTAAAAGTACACGAAATTGCTGGCACATAAACTTTGAAGCACTGGCACTATTCCTCTATATAGTGATTGTCTTCAAACATGAAATTAGAAATTTATTATTATTTTTTCATAGTTTACGATTCAAACAATCTTTTCATTGTTTGGGCGTAAGTTTTTTTTAATTTGCTGGAATGATTAAGTATTTTGAATTTATTTCGATGATGATAAATTATTATCGTAAATAAATAGTGCCATTGAAAGCGAATTGGGCCAAAATTCGTGGAATAACAATTTTGAAAAATAATTGCAATTTTAAATGTAAAACCGCTTAATGAATAAAACTACTGTACTGAAATCGTTAGTTTCGACTTTAAAGTAATTTAGAATCTTATATGTTTTATTCAGAGAAATTATTTGATATTTTTACAGAAGTAGTACTTTTTAATGTTTCGGTTTCAAGAGGTAGACAAGTTAAAAAAAAAAGAATAAAAGGCAAGATGAAAAATACAATCAATTTAGAAACTTTGCTAAAAAAACCTATACTACAAGAAAAAAAGAATTTTAGATGCTACAGATTCTGTAGCATATATACAGTAATACTCTGTATAATATAAAATAAGTACGAAAAGCTGCTTGAAATTTCAGACATCCTGCAGGATAATATTACAATAAAATTATTAAGAAAGGAAGGTATAAAAAAAAACTGCCAACAAATGAACTACCAAGAAATTAAACAGTAAAATACATAATTTTAATTGAAAATAAAACATGGCATTATAAAATAATACAGAAAAGTACAAAAAATCCACAGATGCTTAAAAGCTTTTGAAAACAACGAAATTGAAAAAAAATAGAAAATAGAATAAAAAGGAACAAATGATGGAACTAAATAATAATATTAAACAACATACACAAATCAAAAACTAAAAGAAACTATATTTAAGTACCTAATACCTACACAAGAATTTTATTTAAACAGCAAAAATACAGATAACTTTTAAGAACTATAAAAAAAATAAATGTGAAATTTTATAGAAAGTTTTTTCGGTGAAATGTGTAAGATACTAATTCTAGGAATTTTTGATGTTTTTTTTTGTTTTTGTTTCTGCCGTATTTTTTTCACAATTTTTGCATACTTTTAGTAATTTTTTTGACGTACATAGTAACTTCTCAATTTTTTTTTATTGTTCGTATTCTAGTTTGTTATTCATAGTTCTTTGTATTCTTTAGTAATTTTTTAATTTTTGATATTATCTTGCAGCTTCATGGAACTTTTTAAAAAATTTTCTGACGAATCATCATTTCTGTACATGTACTTGAAATTTTCTCACAAGCAACCAAAACTTTTCGAAATATTCTATAAAAATACAGATTTTTTGGCAGCAATCTATAGTTTGAAAAAAAAATTTTTTTGTCTATGAATTTTTCTTTACTCTTTAAAACGGTTCTATTTGTAAAATTTTATTAAAACGTGAAATAATTGTAATTATATTTTAAATATGGTGATTTTGTAAAAATATAACATAATATAAAATTTTTTACTAAAAATGAAGCTTATTGTAAAATTCAATGAATAGCACGTTCCATTGTAAATATATTTCTTTAATTCAATAAACTATTTTTCCAATTACAGTTTCTTACAAAAAATTTAGAAATGCAAATAAAAAATTTCTCATGTTAAAATATACTCACAATCCTTCTTTATTTATGATTTCTTGCAGCACTGCGAGTGTATTTTTTGATTCTCGTCCATCTTCCACTGTAAAAGGGTTTAATTTTAAAATTATCTGAGTTAAAATACAAATTTTTAAAACTCAAACGTATAAATAAATGCTGAAAAATTATACATCGCATTTTCTTGAATTCATCAATATTTAAAAAAATGACTATTGATTAACTAAGTATGTATTCACGATCAAATTTCATTTGTTACAAAATTGCTTCGAAAGGATTCTTGCTGCAAAATAATTTTTTAAGAAACTTGGAAAACTTATGTACACAGAGAAGAAATGTTAACTATTAACATATGTATTTTCAGATATGGCGAAATAGATATATATTTGCCCCAAACGTATGACACTTTTAAATAAATATAATATTTTGACAGTTACCAAATTATATTTGATCAAAAGTGTTATACGTTTGGGGCAAATATATATCTATTTCGCCATATCCGAAAATACATATGTTAATATTTAACATTTCTTCTCTCAGTGTAGAATTAAAGGTTTAAACTCTGAAAACTTGAAACTTTTTCCATTTTTTTGTAAAACTGAAGAGTTCAACTTAGATTATTCGTACACGATTTTTAAAGATTAACATTGTAAGAAAAATAAAAAAATTGTTATTTGTTTCGGTTTAAAGAATTACTTACAAAAACATACATTTCTGAAAATTTATCATAAGTTTAGTACAATGCTCGAGACTTTAATGATTAAAAGTTAAATGACATTAATCTCCAATTTGTAATTTATTAAATCGAGACCTGAATTCATTTAATTTTTGGTACCTTAGAATTTCCTGATCATAGAAAATTTAAGAACTCAAAAAATCTACATTCTGTTCGTATTAAAATTCCGAAATTAACTGTTCAAAAATTGAATGGACAAAAAATACAAATCTTTACAACTGAAAGAATAAAAACACCCAACATTTTAAGGTTTCACTGCTCCAAACTCAAAAATGTAATTGAATTTGAAAAGAAAAACTAAATTATTCGGTAAACTACTCACATTGTAATCTGCTTCGAACTGTATCAAGTGGAAAAAAAGTAGCCATTGCAACGACACTACCCTAAAAATTTTGAATTTTAGAAGTTTTTCACACAGCACTTTCATTTTCAATTTTTCGTCAAACAAATTTTTTACCGCTGCTCCAGAAGCCGCGTGCACCAACGTTTCGTACTTGAAAATCCCTTTCCCTGATTTTTTCATCGTGGTATAATATTTCAGAACTATCCTTTTCGAGGCTCAATCACAAAATGCTAAACCTGAAATTGCCAAGCATATCTGTAAGTTGCATGCCTTGCGTGTATCGCGTCATTGTGTAATATTGTAATGTGTACGCAGTGACTAGGTAAATATTTATTTGCGCTCCACGAATGTCGACACAACAATCACGTGGTGTACACCGTGGACAAGAAAAATTATCGAAAATGATCTACCTTCTCGATAAATTTAAGAATGACTGATAAACCATACACACAACATAACAATATCATGAAAACTATTTAATTATCATTTATACAACTACTTGGATAAATTTTTAATTTCAAAAACTTTCCAAATTTTTCGAAATTTATGTACATTTTTTTTAAGAATCGAGTAGCGAATTAAAATTCCACGAAATTTATTATGTTTATAATTTTGTTCTTGGTTTCAGGCTCTCTAAGTTTTAAACAGTAAAAATTCACTTATGTAGAATAATTGCAAATCAAACTACTTGAAAATCAGTGAAATTTCGCTAAAGAAGAGAGTGACTTTCACTTTATACAATGAAATCAACTATGCTAAGAGTCATTCACTCTTTAAATAAAATTCGATTCATTTTACAGGGTATATTATCTTATTTTAAATGAATTTAACTACTATTTCACGTCAGTGAATATTCACTGTTCCAGATAAAGACGATTTAAAATCTCAAGAACCTGAACCAAGTAGCGAATCAAGGCTGTTTTAACTTGGGATCGGGACCCCAAAGACCTTCGATGGTATAGTACGCAATTTTTTTGTGTAGCAATGTATTATGAACTCTTGTTTCAAGGTCGCAAAATACGTTAAATTTGAATATGGAAATGTCAAGTATTTGTTCTTCAGAATCAGAAAAGTGAAATATATTTACTTCAGAATCATTATGATTCAATTTATGAACAATCGAGGTCAGATATTTAATAAATATTAAATTGGTCATGTTTATCATATAGACCTTCGTGTATTGAAAAAATAAAAAATGTGTACAATGAAATTTAGAAAGTTGAATACTAGAAACCTTGAAATTTCGGAAATTGAGAGCAAAGTAGAAAAAAAGATTTAGGTATATGACAAATGAAAATGCGAATTCGGAAAGTAATTCCAATAAAAATGAAGTGAAATGATTATTCTACAAAGTTAAGAGAAAATTGATTTTTCCAATTTCGAAATTTTCGTGGTTCAATATTTCTCTTCAAGGTGAACGTTTCAAAATTACAATGTGTATCGAATAAAAATTGGAATCGGAAAAAAAAAACACATCTATAGAGAAGAAGAAGGGAATAGCAAAAAATTGAAAATTCGATAACAACGTTTTTATAAATTAAAATTTTCAGTTACAAAACATGGATGATAAACAGCGAAAAAAAAAGTTTTTCCATTTTCGGCGTACGAAAATAATTACATTGTTAAGTAGTTTGCAAAATACAATTCCACTATAAGTAACATCTACTTAACATTAAGTTAATAACTGAAAAACATATTTTATGGAAACTAAGAATTACAAACTCCTAAATTTTTTTAAATGAAATGTAAGCAATAAATTATACATTTTTCACATTTCTGTAGTTTCAAAATGATTTTATTTGAAAGTTTTTTTCTTTTTTTGGATATTGATAATTTCTTCCTAAAAAAGTTTAAATAAAAGCTAATTCAATAAGAATTTTTTCAATGTTCGAAAAAGTTATTCGATAAACTCTGAAAAGTTATTGGTTTTAAAGTTGAATTTTAAATATCATACAGTTTACAAATTTTGAATATACTACAATTTCCAGAATTTTTAAATTAAAATAATCCTGTTTTGTCTTTTACATAGACAAAATAGATTATTGAGTATTAAAACCAATACTGTTTAACCATTAAAAACTTCATTTTTTTATAAACGTTTTTTAAAATCTACTAAATTTTTTCTTGTATCATGTTAAAAATGTGCATCTTTCAAAATTCCAAAATTTTGAAATAGTTTTCATTTCTGGATTTTCTTGAGATATTCATGATATTTTTCTAATAGAAAGAATAAAAAATAATGTACCTGAAGTTCCAAACGTTTAAAATTAAACGAAACAGAAAAATATACGAGTTTCCAGGAAAAAAACTTTCCAAGTTCTTTCTAAGACTTTTCAGTCAGAAAAGCAAACTTTATAGTCCCCAAAAAAATATTTAACACAATCTTCTCCATGACGAGAAATCAGGAATTAATTAATTTTTTCTTTTCGTTTAATTTTAAACGTTTGGAACTTCAGGTCCATTAAAAAATATGTATCTAAAGTCAGTAAGAATTTTTTAAATGTTGAAAAATGTTATGTTACGTTACAAAATGATAAAATAAATTGACTTACTTCAATGTCTTTATTTTATTAACTTAATAATAAATTACATACATTTATTACATTAAATGTAAAATTGAAATTAAAAATTAATTTATTAATAAATTTACTTACATGTCGATACTTTTTAATCTTCTGAATCGACAAAATAAATTATTCAGTAGCGTAATTAAGATTCTTGTATTATTGGCATTTCAAACTTCGAGATTTTGATATTTGGTAATTTCAAAAATTTTTGTACATGTATAAAATTATGAATTAGAATTATGTATTTCGTTATGATTCAAATTTCTGGGTTTTCTCAAGATTTTGTAATAATCTAAAATTACTAAAATATTATTAAAATTTTACTATTACTAAAATGATGCTTAATATGAATGAATATTACTGAATTATAATAAACAATATTATAATAATACAGTAAATAATAATAATTATTAATAAAATTTTGTATTTATCAAAATTGATCTAAAATCACGAATTTTCATTAAACTTGTGTTCTCTAATTTGATATCGGGTCATTGAAATATCATTTATGCAGCATAATTTTATGGTTTTAACTATAAAATAATAAATATTACTAAAATAATAAAATAAATAAATATTAATGAAATAATAAATAATTATAAGATATACAATATTATGATAATAATTATAAACAATATTAAAATTTTGTATTTATCAATATTAATCTAAAATCACGAATTTTTATTAAACCTGTGATTTCCAATTTGATATCGACTAACTGAAATTTCGTTCACATGGCATGATTTTATAGTTCTAACTATACAATTATAAATATTACTAAAATACAAAACAATAATAATAAGATGATAAATATTAATAAGATAATAAAAGGTAGTATAAAAAAATATTAATAAAATAAATAATAAAATAATAAAAGGAATATATACCTTATACTAAATTATAACAAAAAATATAATAATATGAAAAATAAATTGTACTAAAATTTTGTATTTATTGAAATTCATTTAAAATCACGAATTTTCATTTTAACCTGTGATCTCAAATTTGATGTTGGGTCATTGAAATTTCGTTCATACGGCATAATTTTATAGTTCTAACTATACAATTATAAATAATAATAAAATAAGTAAAGGTAATCGATAATAAAACAATAATAATATAATAAATAATAAAGTAATAAAAGAAATAAATATTACTAAATTATAGCAAAAAATATAATAACATAATAATTAATAACAAATAGTACTAATGTTTTGCATTTATCAAAATTAATCTAAAATCACGAATATTAATTAAACCTGTCATCTCCAATTTGAAATCAGTACATTGACATTTCGTTCATGCTGTACAATTTTATAGTTTTAACATTTTTATTAACTTAAATAAAAAAATAAAAACCTGGAATTCTTTAGTTAAATTTTGTGCAAATAAAACGTGAAATCATTTTAATAATCAACCTTTGATTTTTCAAATTATCGATATATAAATATCGATGTTACTTCTCTTACATCGATATATTCCATATTCGCAAGGTTTTGCGGTTTTTTTATGCACCCCCTCCAACTGTCTTATGACACGTGCGTTCCCACATTCATACACACAGTCACACACCTTAACTTAATTTCATGGAGCGAACACACTCACAAGAATCTCTAATTGTTCTCATCGTTTGTACGAGTCGCGAATTAAAACCCGGTCAAAACAACTTTAAACCAGAGCGTTGTTAAAATTAAAAAAAAATTCTCTCGGCAGAAAAAAATTGATTGCTTACGGATTTCTGAGTGCGTGTATCATCGTGTTACTTTGTGTTCGTGCGCGCGCGCTTCGATCGTTCGGTCCGTCAAAATTTCTGCTGCGGATAATTCGAGATCACGCAAAGTTTCTTCGACGGTGAAATAGCACTCGATTTCAAATCCGCGGAAATTGACATTACGGTACGTACTTCATTTTCTTAAAAACTCAAAATCATTTAAAAACCTCGTAAACATGGCGTACGGAATTTGCTTTTAATTCATTTTAATGATTCCGGCCAGTGCCGTCGGCGGCGGTGGCGGTCGTGGCGGAAACTTGAGCGCGTGTGCGTAATTTTGGGCGCGGTATATTGGCAATTGCCAGCGCGCGAAATACATTTTTATTTTCGAATCAATGTTTTCAACGAAGTTTTTTTTTCGTTTGCGAGACGCCAAAAACGTTGAAAAAATGGGAATATTGCGTGTATTGTAAATATGGAAACAGGAAGACTATTTTGGCTTTTTATGAAAAAAATTCATTGAAAGCAGGGCCGTAGACAGAAACAATTTTCGGGAGGGGTTTTTCGGAGAAATATACTGATTGTCCCAAAGTCACAAATCAATATTTTATGGTTTGTAAAATTTCAAGACAATTTTTCCTATGACATTTTTCACAAAACTCAAAATCGAAAAATTTATTCGAGTTTGAAATTTAACCAATAAACGCGCTCTTACGAGTAGTGGGGGTGAAATCCACGGACCAAAATTTACCGAAATTTTCTTTATATTTTTCTGAGTCAAAAAGTCCTTTGCCACTTTTCACAAAACTCAAAATAAAATAAGATATTCGAGTTTGAAATCTGAGAAATCTGATTCGTTAAAACTTTCAACTCGAATATCTTTTTTGATTTTGAGTTTTGTGAAAAGTAGCACAGGACTTTTCCACACAGAAAAATATGGAGAAAATTTTGGTTAATTTTGGTTTGTAGTTTTTATTCCCATTCTTCGTAAGAGAGGGCCGAGAGGATTTATTGGTTAAAACTTCAAACTTGTATATCTTATTTAATTTTGAGTTTGGTGAAAAATGACAAAGGAAAAATTGCCATAGAATTTTGCAAGCTATACATCCCTAAAATAATAAATGATGATTTTGAAACACTCTGATTTTATAATTGACGATATGTGACGCGCCACGAAGAAAGGGACCTAAGAGGCATCTGACATAAGGGGCATTATCTGCTTATTTTCAATAAGAGAATGACTCTAACATAAAATGCCTCTTAGGTCTTCGTGGCGCGTCACATATAATGATTGGAGTGTGATTTTCCAAACTATTGAATATTTTTACGTATTTTTAAAAACAATTTGAACAACACAGGTATTTAATATTAAATACATTTTTGTTTATTTCGTATCGCGTGTTATTGACTGAATTTCGTAGTATTTTTTGGTATTTTATAGATTTCTAATATCGACACTGTTTCTCTATAGATTGATCTAGAGGTTTACAAAATTGAATGCTTAAGTATTGAAAATTTCTAAGATTTTGAGTATTTAATATAATTTTTTAATAAACAGCAATCTTCTTACAGATGTCTAGTATTTTTCGTTGTTTTTTTCTTTTTTTTTACTTTTTTATTACTATTTATATAATTTTAATGTATTTTCATGAATATTATAGGATATATGCTTTAAGATTCAAAGTTAAAAAAAATATCTACATACTTTTGGAGCATTTATAGGTTTTAATATTTCCCATATTATTTAAGTGTTTACGAAATTCATGAGGATTCTGTAGTATTTTTTAAGATATTCAGTATTTTTCGTAGATTTTTATATATACTTCTAGAATTTGATACAATAAAATTCAAAATTCATAGATTTCAGATATCTCATAGATTTACTATACTTTTATGTATTTTTTTATTATTCTTATTATTTTTTATTATTGTATTGTTTTAGTATAAAATTGACTCGCTTTTTTAGAATTTTTTTAGATTTCTAGTATTATTATAGATTTCTGTATACACTTTTTTGAACTTGATAGTCTACAATTTTAAGTTAAAAAAACATTCTTTCAACTAAAGAAAATATCAAAAATATATTACATATGTACGTATGTACTTACCTATTATTCTCAGTTCTTTTTATAGTTTTCTGCGTTCCTCTTTTTATTATTTTCAATGATATTTTTGAATAGACAATCACAACTACCTACTAACATCTACTCATTATTGTATAAAGTTGTCACCTCTCAGGTTTTCACACGAATTTTTCGTTTTGTTAATCGATGTTCAGTCTACGAAGTTGTAGATTATATCCTTCAATTGTGTACTTTTAATGCTGGAAGAGAATTTTTAATTCTTTTAGGTGAAGTTATTGGAAAAAATAGTGTTTTTCTGAAATTCAAATTGATATTGCAAAATTTCTGTATTGTGAGGCACATTAAGTGACATTTTTGAAACTTCTTTTAAAATGTCTAATTTACAAAAAACGTATTTTCAATAACTGATATTGTTGCAATAGATTATTTACGTAATTGAAAATTTTACAATATTTCCGACAATGTTCGATAATAATTCTTTTTATTCCAAACTTATAAACTTGCATGTATTTGTAAATTTCAGTATATAATTTCAAAAAGAATTCTCGAAAAAGTATATATATCTCGAATCAATCATTTAAAATTTTTTCGAAGTTCAAATACTTCTTTGACCAAACTACTATTTTTACTGAAGGTTCTAAAAATATGACAATCAATAAAAAACTTACGCAAAAGATTCATAGATTTTGCGAAATCGTTAGCGATTTACCGAATTATCTCTACTATCTGTACGAAAAGAAATTTCTCAACGCCACTTAAAAATTTGTTTAAACTCTAACATTATTCAAAAATTTTCAAGATATATCAAAACATTCTAAGAAATAGTTTATTCTCCGTAAAACGTCATCTTATAAAGATTATTTGAAAATTTAATGCTTTATAAAAAGTTCAACAGCTCTTCGAGGTGGCAACCCTATTCACGTACATAGATGCAGATAACGAGTATTTACAAAATAAACCAATTACTTTTGAAGCTGCTGTTAAGACATAAGGATCGTACACAAATCACGTGTTGCAGAAATTGGAAAAATTTTATTTCTTCCTTCTACTGCTAAATTTTACTATCCATTATAAATATCGTGATATTATAATGCTAATTTCTCCACCACCCAACTGCGTCACGTGACTTCTGAACCATCACATACGTATACTTTTCACGTGTAACTTCTAAACTAACTATCCAGAAAAGCTCTAATATTGACCATACAAAAATGAAATTTCATTTGACATCACATAAGATCTTACATAAAATCTGACGGTATACAGTTATTAGCTAAATGCTATTTTCAGTAAGGTAAACATAAAATTAGGTTAAAAAACGTATTTCTGATAATTAACATTGTTTTTTTCCATTTCGTTTGCTTGCTTTTCGAAATTCTTTTATTCAAAGTTGTACACAAATGCAAATGCACTACGTTTCAAATTGTTCCTTTCCAACGTCAACCACACAGATTGTCTCATACATAAACATGCGTGGCTTAGACGTACGCGTGGTGCGTTGTGAAAAATCATTCTTGAAAATATGCAGGTTTTCCTTTGGCATGCATCTTATTCTTAACAATATAATCATCTCAGGCAATCGCAACACTATAAGGCGAGCAACGTGGTCGACATAATTTTATATACATTGTTTATACGCGCGAGTTGTCTCGAGAAAAAGGTTAAGCTCGCTTCTTAAATCGTCAAGGAAAACGCTCGTACATCATTGATCACAATTAAAATATATATACTTGTATCTCATACGATTTATTTCGCAAAACGTTAATAGGAATATATGTTACATGTATCGAGTAGAGTTTAGAAAGAAATGCCGACACGACAATGAAAATATCAAAAACGACCACGTGGGAAGTGATCCATGTCACTTAAACGCAGCATTCGCAGGTTCCCTGGCGATCCTCCTTCCACCTATCTTCCACCCGTACGGGTGGAAGATGGGTGGATGATTGGTGGAAGATCAGTGAAAGGCTGATTTCGTACTTTTATCAGATTGATATGCAGATATCATTTTTTTAATGAATTATTAGTAACTAAATACGCGAAATGCACTTGAAAATTACGGTTTTTCGCTCAAAAACGCCAAGAATTGATAACAGATATTACCATATATTCAGCAATCTAGCGCTACCTTCAGTAGAAAATTTCTACTCAGTATGTGGACTTCAAAAACACAAAATTAAAGTGCTGTCTCACAGATTAGGATATTACATTCGAAAAATGCTAGGGGCTGATACAAATTTTGGTTGAAAAATAATGAAAATCTATTTT
>JAPYZL010050489.1:0-17188 GCA_030522825.1 Platygaster orseoliae | reverse complement strand
TGATGTCTGGCGTTGCGAAAGCGCAACGTGTTTGTCAGGAGTTGGGAAACCAAATGACTCTAGTTTCCGTTTATCGAAGATGACTCATTCAAGCCTGTGTGCTTCAGCATGGAGTGCTAAATGAGAGTCTTTAAGATACTACAAATGATGTCTGGCGTTGCGAAAGCGCAACTTGTTTGTTACGCGTGGGCGGAATTGAGGGGAATGAGGGGAAGCGAGCTCGCTCGTTACATACTTTAGTACGTTTTAGATTAAAACCGTGAAATCCGTAAAAGTTTTGTTGTATTCTTTATGTAACGTGAAATTTCACAGAAAGTCTTTTGGCATCCCTGGACTCGGATTCACCATTGAACTTGTGTTCTACGAGCAACGCGGTGACCCCAATGGAAGACGAAGATACTGAGGATAAACAAGAAAAATCTGAGCCGGTTTCGACAATAGAAGAATGCACCGACATTTTGGAACTTGCAGCTGAAAGTGGCATACAGTTTGTTCGTGCGACCGAGGATGGTCGTTACGAGGTGACGGGCAAAAATCTTGGAAAAATAGAATTATCTGAAAAACCATTATTATTGAATTATCTGTTTGTTGAATTATCTAAAACTTTGTGTCGATTGAAAAATAATAGATATTTTTTATATAGGATTATTTTTTAAAATTCAATTTTGAAAAAGATGATTAATTTTTGGAATAAATTAGTTTTTTTGTCCAAGTCTTTATTTTGAGAGGTTATATATAAATAAACATAAAAATAAATGAAAATATGAACAATGTAGGAATAGTTGGTTGAATTAATAATAATGATCTTAAAAAAAGAAAAATAATAAAAAAAAGAACTGCAAATAAAGAAAATAGGTAAAAATTATAAAAAAGGTATCTACTGAAATTTAGAGGATGTAATAAATGGTTTTTAAATAGTTCTCAAATTGAAAAAGATTTAAGGATTTTAAAATTTTACTAACTGAAAAATAACAGTAATACTGGTTTCAAGAGAATTATATGATTATTAATATTATAGTGGAGTAACGTTAAAAAATAAATTTGAGTAATTTCTTCGACAGCGTGATTAATAACACAAAAACAAAATTTACGAAAATGTTGAAAATTTGAGAAACTTTGAACTTTGGAGTATTTCTGTAGGAATTCATGAAAATACCAAAAAGTATTTCGAGCCATTAACAAACTGAAAAACTACTAGAGGTTTTAAAATTCTACAAAAAACTGTTTTTAAAAAATCTAAACAAATTTGTATGATCTATAAATCTTGGGATTCTAAACTATCAAATTCTGAAAAAACGTGTTTCATAGTATATAGAAATACAACAAAATAATTAAAAATCTTATAATCACTTATAAAAGTATGAAAATTTGAAAAATCTATGTAATATTCAAAATTTATGTAGTTCAAGTTTTCCTGGGCCTCTTTAAGAATACTAGAAATCTATTGAAATTAGCTAGAGCATTTAATTCTGAAAACCAATGTAGTAATCTACAAATTAATGATGAATTATTATTATTTTTATAGTTTACTTTTTTAAAATAATAAATAAAAATTTTTATCAAAATTTCACAAAATTCAAAGTTTTAAAGTCAACTTAATTTTATATTCCAGGATCAAACATTTCCTATACACGTATTCAATACAATTAAACTCGATTTCGTCTTTTTTTAGTAATTTTAGTATTCTTCATATTTCCTCATAATTCACATCACTTTACATTAATTTAGCTTATTAAATTAACTTAAATTAAATTACATTAAATTATTTAAATTCAAAGCCCTGAAAATCAAAGTGTTCAAAAATTTTTATATATTTTTATATAAAAAAAATAATAATCATATAGACAGTTTTGTTCGAAAAACCCCTTCCGATTATTTTTCTGCTCTACACCCCTGAACAAAAAAATTCTCACGAAAAACGTTAATCCCAATTTTACAGATAATGAGCGACAGCGAAGCCCGTGAGTTGATGAGGCAGAATCCAGAAGACGTGACGGTTTTTGAAAACGAGATCGTGAACGCGATCAACCAAGGAAACAACGATTCCGAACGCGATTTGTTCATAAGTGACCTTGACTCGAGCGTCATCGTACTTGACCCAGAAAAGTCTATGGAACAATTAGACAACGATGACATTGAGTTTCTTCAATCTAAAGACATCCAGCTTTTGGATGGCAAAGACATCGAGATTCTCCAAAACAAGGAAATTCAAATTTTAGATAATGAAGAGAGTTCGCGAGTTATTGATATCGTCGATGTTGATGCTGACATGACTAATGTGGGTCCAGCAAATGGTTAGTTGATTTTTTCAAGAAACTTTGAGAATGGTAGAACATGAAATAATAGTTTTCAGTTAAAATATTTCACTAAAGAGTTTTTTACCTCATTCACAGCAATGAAAAAATTTCATATTGTGTTGGGCAACGTGTAAAAAGGTCATGTGACGAGGGAAAAAAAGACGAAAAAGTATTTGAAGCTACTTTTTCGATTTTTTTGCCCTCTTATTTCTGGAACGCAATTCCTAATGTACTTTTGCATTTCAGAGTTGAACGTTGACGAGAACATTTATCGGGAAAGTGCACTTTTCTCTCAAGAAAACGCATTTCCTGAAAGCGAAAACCCCCGAGTCAACGAAGAGCAACATTATCAAAAACCCAGCGACAATCGTCCTATTTTCAACTATCCTAAAAGCCCAGATCTCGGTGTATTTGGAGTTGGAGAAAATCCAATCACAGAATCTCGGTCGCCTAAGGAAAAGCTCGAAGACGACATGGACATCGATCTCAGTGAAATAGTTCAAGATTTTCGGAAAAACGGGAATGATTATATGGCGATCGAAGCTAATTGCCAATTAGACGAGTTCAAGGTATTATTATTAAATGAAAAAATTGCAAATTAATTGTTTTAAGTGATTTTTTTATGTCTATAAGATATAATGTTTGTAATTATTCCTTTGAATAATTAAAAAAAAATTTTGATTTATTGCACTTAATTTCTAATTCTTAAAAATTGACCTTATCGTATTTTTTTAAATTGAATATTTTTCGATGTCACAATTACGAATCGTAGTATTTTATATTCTAGTCTAAATAACACTAAAATAAACTCTTGATTTTGGAAAGAAAAATTTATTTCTAAAGCTACTCATGGTTTCGAACGTAAAATACGTCTTTTGGCATTGGTATCTTTGAACTACTGTTGATATCTAAAAACATTTTTTTTTTTTAAGGTTTTCAGTGCAAGTACTTGTGAAGCTGAAAACTATTTGACGACTCGTTATCAAGACGTACAAGAGAGGCCAGAATGTGCTACTCAACTCAACCGGTTTCCGACACGATTTGACGTATCTCCAAACTTTGATTGTGACCCTGTATTCAGACACAAAGATGATTTCAACTTCAGGTTGCGCCAGAATGACAAACCGGTACTTTTTTATCTTATTATAATCGATTTTTGAATGTGTTTGCACTAATAAAAATTTTTGTTAAAATTTATTTTGCAAAATTTAAAAACTGGGGTATTCTAAATTTTATAAAATTTACAGAAATTCGAACATAATTTACAGTACTGCTTGTGAAATTTTTATCAAGAAATTCATAATAGGAATTGATGAAAATTTATAACTTGTTATTCAGTTATTTATGATTGTGATCTTTATAAATTTATTGTTTGGAACTTCGTTTACAAATTTTCCGCTATGAATCTCAAAGAATACTAGAACTTAAATGTGTGATAGAAAGTTATAATTTGAGTATTACAAAAAGAGTAATACCTCGTATTCGTGTGAATATAATAATAAATTGATGATAAAAAAAAATATAGTTGAAAAACACTTCAAAATAACGACCTTAAAACTGTTGATAAAAAATCACAATAATGAATAAAAATAATAAAAAATGTACTTACTGAAATTAATAGACGTAAGAAATAGTTATGTGCATGTGCCAAAAGTTAAAGAAATTCAGATTTCCTAAATAAATAATTTTTTTATAAAATAAAAATAAATTAACTAATTTTTGGGTAGAAAAACGAAAAAAATTATAACATTCGAAATTATTTCCATTCAATGAAAAATATAGTAAAGTTACAAAATACCGAAAACTTAAAAAATTGTACATTCTTGATCATCGAATGCTAGATATTTACATAGAAATACATAAAAATACGAGAAAATAAATACAATTGTATGAATATCGAAAAAAAATGTTTTATTCGTACAATTAAAAATTTTTTTGGTATTTGTATGGTTTTCTGTATAGATTTCCAGAATTTTATGTTATAGAAATCAGAGTTTGATTATTTAATGAGAAAATAATCTCCACGTAGTTTTTTGTGTATTTAAAATTTCTATTACTTCTCACATTTTGTTGAGTACATATTTCATAAAACTTTAAAAGTTTTTTCTATTTGATTAGATTTAAAGTATTTTGCACATCGTTACATAAATTTATAGAATTCAATGCTCTAGACTCCAAATTTCCATTGATTTTTAGTAAGTTTATACATTTACATAATTTTTAAGTATTTGTGTTATCTCTTTTTTTTAAATATTTTTTTAGTATTTGTAAAATTTTACATTGTTCTCAAGTATTTTTTTACATTTCTTGTATTTCTTTAAATTTCAACATATACTTTTTAAAATATTTTAGATAATACTCTTACATTCAAAGTTTATTAGTTTGTAGGTAATTGTTAAGATTTTTTGGATTTTTGGATTTTTTGGATTCAAAAAAAATTTCTGGCATTTTTATGATTTTTCACCAAGATTTCTATAATTTGATGATTCACTTAAAAAATTTCAAATTCGTAGCATTTGCTAAAACTATGATTATTAGTTAATAATTAACATGTTGAAAGAATTTTTCAAATTTTCATTTTTCACGTTATCTTGGACAAAAACTTAGAATTAGAATTTCGATTGAAACAATTTTTTTCGAAGGAAGATTATCATTATTTTTGGTTCAGTTAAATTAAGAATTTTAAATATTGCTCAACTTTGAGAACTTACATGAAACTATCCATTATGTTCTCTTAATTTCAGTAGGTTCATTTTTATTAATTTTACTCATTTTGTTATTCCTTATCATCATTCGTTTTATTTATTTTTGAAAATTTGATTTTCAGTCATTCATTATTATAATATTCTTTTATTTCTACACAAAATGATTAATCTTTTTCGAATTCGAGTTTCAGGTGATAATTTATTGTAAATGAAAAGTAATTTTCAATAAGAAAATTTTGTATAAATTTGAATACTCATTTTTAAATCTTAGATGAAATAATAAAAAAAAAATAATAATAATAATGATAATAATATCTGAATATTACTGAAGGAGTTATTTTTAGGAATATTATTATTATTAAAGTATTATTACTATTTTCAATAAAAATGATTCCTCATAGTTATCGGTTTCAATAAAAAGTTATTTTTAATATAAAGTGTTCGTTTTGTAAACAGGAACACAGTATCTCCAACGACTTGTATGAGGTTTACACAAACGCCACCCTGGACTTGGGAATCGTTCCAGAATCAATGCAAAAAGAAGATCTGCTGTTACCTACAGCGCCCATGTCGGCTTCACGGGAATGTAGTTTTGACAATGAAACGGATGATTTTCTCCTATTTCAAGTATGTCATCAAATGATTTGCCAATCACTTGGAAGTGAATACATACTACCGATTATTCCTGAGCCTTATTTCCCTACGGAACAGGGACTTTACCAGCCCTATGGCGATCCCGCGGTTCCCTTTTTGCCCTCCAGCAATGGACCTAATGACTTACTGGGTTTCGTCAACCGCCCTACTAACTTTGAACATCTTCCCCCTCGATTCGAAGAACCTTGCAAGGAAGAACAATGCTCCCTCTCTCTCCCGATTCTGGACTGAATCCTTTAAAATTCATCCTTTCCATATTTATCTTGTCTGCTTCGTTTTTTTTTTGTTTTTTAGTTTCTCAGTGAAAAAATAATGATACGTAGATATTTATGACTTACGAATTTTTATGGCTTACGAATTTTTTTTTTACCAAAGATTGTGACGTTTTACGCACTACATTGCTTTAGTTTGACAATAAAGGCGTTGGAGTGATGACTTCAATAATTTTTGCGTCGGTTTTTGGTTACTCGTCGAAGGTTTTTTAAAAGAGAATTTGGAGTTTGTGGCTTTTGCAAGTAGTATTTTGTGAAAAGAAAATAATGATGAGACGATTTTTTTATTTAGTTTATCCTTTGGTGTAGAGTTTTACAAATTTGTGATATTATCTATTATTTCTATGCTACGTACTTTCTGTTTTTTTCTTATTTTTTTTAAGTAATAAGCACTTATTATGACTTTGAATTTTTTTTTTTTTTTTGTCCAATGTGTTGGATTAGTAGTTCAGTGATGAGCGTTGCTTAGTTCCTATTATATGATAATACAAGCTACAAATTTATATTTCTAATTTTACGAGTTTTTTCTTTTTATTTATTTACTAGTTAAGTTGCAAGGATATTTTTCATTTGGAAATGTCCTTTTTTACGCTTTATTTTTGTAAAAAGTGGATTCAAAATAGGATTACATGTTTTTGATATCATTATTGATATGTTTAGAAATGATTTTTCGATGATGTCATGGTTTTACGTAGATAAAGTCACTTCTTGGGCTATAAGTTTTTGTATTTCAGTTTTAATTTTTTTTTTTTTTTTTTGTTACACTGGTTTGCCAATTTGAGCTCTGTTATGAATGCTCAAGAGATTCATTCTCCCTATGGTCAGATTTTACCAAAATAGTATTTTGACCTGGACACTCCTTTTTTTTTATTCAGCATGTTTTCTTTCGATTTTTTTACCCACTGTATTATTTTAATCTTCCAACAGGTATTCGTGATTTAAAGCTTCGAGATCTGCCTTTTTTTAAATATTTTTCGTCCATGTGTTTGTATATTCTTCGCTTTTTGTACTTTTTTTTGCTATAGTCTTATACAGTGATTTTTTGTATAATAAAAACGACATTTCATGAAAAACAGTTGTAATTTCATTCTATTTTTGTCTTATGTTCCCAACTGTAGTAAAAATTGAATTCACATATTAGTTAAAAATATACACTTTTTGTTTTTATTCCAAAAGTTTTATTGTCCACAGTTTTTATCTGTTTTATGGAGTTTTATCTGGTAAGTGAATTATTCTTCTAATATTTTATATAAATAAAAATTTATTTAAGTAAACCAAATATTTGGTTGATCGAATAGCTACCAAAGGTTTGTTAAAGCTAACCAAATTTGTTTTTCAATGTATAAATGATATTGTTTTACCAGGTCGTTCGAAAAGTTCCCGGACTAACATATAAAAGGCGCCACAAACGAAAATATCTTTTCAATTCTGACAACCACAATTCATTTCGAGCATCCTGTTAAAATTTGAACCCAATCCGATCATTACTCACCAAGTTACAAGTTTTTTTGTCGAGGAACTTTTGAGTTTTCTGAAATCATGGAAAAAAGTGAATTATAATAAACAGTTATAATTGTTCCATTATCTGCCAATAGACTCCTTGCCAGAAAAAATTTTTATAGAAAAAAATGTTTTTTCTTGTGTGAATTCAGTCATTTTTTTACTGAAAATGTAAAAATTTTATTAATTTGATCAATAGAATTTGAGAAAAAAAATTTTTAACTTTGAATTTTTGAACAGCGGGAAAAGAAATGCGGTGATTGGTCGAAGCACAGCGTGACGTCACTAGACAGGCAAATTTAAATCCCCAACCGTTTGTATGTAAAAACACGCAAATAAAATTCGTAGTTACCCGCATTTGCAATTACTTCACTCCTAATTTTTTAGCAATGAATGTCGAAAACGTATTCGTTTTGTAATTGATAACATCAATTCTTCATTGCGATTCATTGTTTATCGCAATCAATGTTGCTACACTGATAATTATTTATTATTATTTTCACAGATTTTTAGCCGAAAATTATTATTTCTTCAATAAGTTATAACTGATTTTTCTATATTTATTAATAATATATGATTTATTTGCACAGTCAGTGATTTTACATAAATACCTGATAAATAATTTTTATTCCTACCGAATTATAATTTTATATTCATTATGTAAATTATGCAATGTCTTCCGTAAATTTATTTCAATTCTTATTTGATTTATTTATATTTCAATTTTATTTATAATTAAAAATTTTTTATTACTATTTTTTAATGTTTTTTAATAATAATATTCTTGAAAAATATGATGTGATTGATTATTTTTTCAGATTTTTTAGTAATATTTTAAATTTAATTAATCGAAACTTATTTATAGTAGAGATTTACTTACTTTAATGTTATTCAATATTTAAATAAACAAAAACACTGCAACTCATTGCTCTGTGTTGATGTTGCATCTGCCTAGTGACGTCACGTAAAATGATCCGCGATTTCAGGGCATTTAAAAAAAAGGTGTTTTTAGAAGTTCTGATTGTTAACAAAATACTGAAATAATTTTAAAAGTTTCATTATAACTTATTTTATTTCGGTTCAGTGTTGATTTTCACTAATTTTGAAAAATCGGCAAGGAGTCTATTATGGACCACTGTAAGTGGGAATTTGTAATTTGGGCATTTTGCCTGTTATATAATTGAAATTACTTCTCTAGAACCTCATCAAAAATTTTGTTTTTTGAAATTCCCAGTAAAATTTTGTCAGTTCATTCAATTCCTTTCATTCGTGTTTTTTCTCATGACGATATTTTTTACAAACACAGTACAAACGGTATCATTTTTCGAGTAAATTGAGTTGCGGAAATAAAATTTCCTGAACATGCCGCGTACGAGGAAGGAATGCCCAAAGAACTAATTCGGAAATTCAAGAGGGCAGAAATGAAAGCGAGCGAGAGCGCGTCGCGACTTTGGAAATCGGAAAAGCGAAGAAAAAGCTCGTTAGCGCTGAAAATTTCGGTACATCGCGCGAGCTTATACAACAAAATCGAATAAGACCTTTTTCTCTTTCCACAACTTCCCAACACATACGCATTATAACCTCATGAATTGTAAAATACAACTATCAACCTTATCTTTTTTTGTCTTTGTTCTGCTATGACAGAAACAAAAAAAGTAAAGGATTGTGTTGAATGTTCTTTGAAAAGCTTATCAGTGTATGAAATTTCTTTGTTTTAAAAACGACGTCCCAAAGTAAGAGTGAAAACGCAACGAAAACCCGAAAATCGAATTCCGTTGGAAACAGCGAACGTCTGACAAAACATGATCCTTTTGTAATTCTCGTTCAAGTTGCCGCGACTTTACGTTCCATTGTCCGGGAGACAATAAGACATCAAGGAATGAAATTTGATACAAAAAGCTTTTTTAGGTTAAAGTTATCGCGAGATAACTTCACTTCAAAGCGAAAAAGCTCTTTGGGCGAAATTAGCGATTTTGAAATGCAAGCGTGGGATTTATACTCGTTTGTTATTTCTATTCTTCGCAAGATGGTTTAAAATAAATTATCCAAAGCCGAGAGCCACTTGGCTTTCTCCATTGCCTGCCCATTACCCTACTTATTTCCCGAGGATCGAGAGTCCCGGGAAAACAGCAAGATGTTCGAGGGGCACTTGGATCACTCATTTTATCTACTTTACATCGCATTATCATGTTCTGATCTTCGTCGTCTCTCAATGTAGTGACGAGATTAGAATGGAATCTAGAAGAGCTCTGATTCAATTATCATACAGAAATGTCGAAAATCGAATTTCGAATTATGTCATTTTCTTGTTCTACTGTAAAAAATTTTTCATCTTTTAACTATGTATTTCAATATTTATTTTACTGTTATTCATATTATACATTTGTATTCATCATAAAAATATTATATTATAAAAATAAATATGAGGCATTCCATGTAAATATAGCACTAAAATTGAAATTAACTCAAGACTATATTTTTCTTTATAATAAACAGGTTATCGTTATTTCAACTTTTAGAAATTCATAATACTTTTTATAAATTAATATTTGCACCCCCACCCAAAAAATACTTAGTTCCGGCGCTATTGCTATCGACTAATGAAAAACCATTTATCTCAAATCTTTTAGACAGCGTGAGTTTTTTAGTAAAACAAGAAGTTCAAAAGTCAAACATAGGTTTGAAGATGAATTCTTTAAATAAAAATTAGAAATTTGGCCATTGTGTAGGTGTATTATTAATTTTGATATTTTGGACAAGAAATTTTTTAAGTCTGGAATATTTTGCAGCAAAAGACTACATATATTGACTTCATTGTTGTAATAAAATTCATCTTTACAACTATGTTTGATGTTAGAATTTCTTCTTTCGCTAAAAAACCTTAAGCTATCTAAGATTTGAGGTAAATGAATTATTCTATATATAAAAATTATAAATTTAGACTTCATGGAAGTTTGTAATTTTGATATTTAAGACAAAAAATTTACAAAATCAGGAGTATTTTGCAGCAAAAGACTACTGACTACATTATTGTAATAAATTTGTGTTGTTGAACAGATTAATCTTTTTTCGTTATTTTTTCCTAATATTTTGAATTCATCAATTCACAATACATTTAAATCGAAATAACTGAAAAGTGAAAAAGAAATAAAAAATAGAGATTTTGAATTCATAAAGATTCAATATCTTGATCTTTATTGATAAAATTTTTATTGATTATATATTCAATATTAATTTTCCTGCTATTCATATTATAAATATTTGATCATTTTGTAAATATATCATAATAAAATATTTGATTCATTCTATGTCACATTTAGCACTATAATTGACATGCAATTGAAGTTTTATTTTTCTGAATTTTAACACAAAAATAGAAGACATGTCTTTTTTTCAATTTGATATGTGAAATTAACAAGTTATCGTTATTTGAACTTTAAGAAACTAATAAAAACCACTTTTTTGAAATTAATTTATTGCCCCCTACCCCCACAAAAAAAAATTGGTACTATTGACTGATGAAAAATGATTTATCTAGGATAGCTTATATTTTTTGAGCAAACCAAGAAATTTTAAAATTAAACATTGTTTTGAAGATGAATTCTATTTATAAAAATTAGAAATTTAGAAATCATGTAAATTTGTAATTTTGATATTTGGGACAAGAAACTTTTACAATCTGGAATATTTTGCAGCAAAAGACTATTGACTTTATTGTTGTAATAAATTTATGTTGTTGAAAAAATCAATCTCTTTCCGTTATTTTCCCTTAATATTTCAAATAATTTTAATAATAATTTATTTAATATTTTAATAAGTAATATTTCATTAATATTTCAATATTTATTTTTATTTTCATTTTTTAAATATTTGAAATATACGAAATTCATCAATTCACAATATATTATATTTAAAATTATTGCAAAGTGAAAAAGTTGAGAAATGTACTTATGAAAAAAAGTAGTTGGTATAGATGCAACAAATGATTAAAATAATTTGTTTTATTAATAAATTTTATTGATGAATTAGATTCAATATAGATTCAAGATCTAGATATTCTTACAGATAAATTTTGAAAAAATTTTTCATTGAAATGAAAATTAATCGTACATTCGCACCAATAAAAACAATATACTACATTATCAAGCAGTTATAATAAGAATAAAAATCAATTTCTTTATCGTATAAAAATTCTGTTTGAAAAATTATGTTTTGCATAAATAAATCAAAAGGGAAACATTTTTTAACAAAAATGTGTGATTAACATGTTCAATTATTAAAAAATCGTTCAATTGATTGGATTGAGTAAAGTGATGAAGAAAGAGAGTAAATGAAAGTTAAAATATTTGAAATTATGATTAGTCATTTACAGTGTCATAATTTCGATTCTGACGAAATTCAACTAATGCATTATTTAAAAAACAAATTTTTATGATTTCGGATCTTCGATTTTTAATTTTTGAAATGCATAACCATAATTATTTTCAGTTCTATTATCTCAATCTTTTTTTTTGCACTGAACTCGATAAAAAAAATTTATCTCAAAAATTCCTCATAGTTGTTCTTTAAACTATATGTATTGTTTTTTAACAATAGATTATTATTTTAAACAAAGTATCTGTAATTCCAAATGCATTCAGCTTGTACAGTTTTGAGTTCATTCAATTTAAAATTTTGTTATTCCAGTGTGAAATAAAAAAAAACCACAATCAAACAAAAAGTATGAAGTCGATTCCAAAAATCTTTTTGTTCCTTAAAGTACAGAGCTTTCACTATAACTGAAAGAACGAGATTATTGGTCATTCTATTATTCAGAGTAACGATTTACCTCAGCAGGAATAAACAGTAGGAATTAAATAACCTGGAGGTGTTCTAAGCTGTTCGTGGTATTTGAAGGCAGTGAGGGTATAAGAGGATTTCATGGCTTAAGTAACAAATGCACCGAGTAAAGTCAAATCAACAATTCAAATTTAGCAAACACTCGCATCACTTCGTGACTTTTCAGCACCACCTGGCATAAAAGTTAAAAAAAAGAAACATGTTCCAGAAAAATTAGAATAACTAGTCATGATACCGTGTCATGTACAAATCACAAATATGGAAATAACTTAACGTTCTTCAAATTGTACGTTATTTGAAAAAAGTTCACTTTTTTGGATCATGAAATTTTAACCTGAAAGTCAAAGAAATCCACGTGTTTTCAAATCAACTACTTTTTTAATGATAGTGACTTAGGTATGGATAACTTTCTTCTTGTAAACATTTGGTATCAAGGCAACTACGGTATACTGATTTAGACAAACAAAGATTTTCGGAGCATGCACGCTGGTAATGAAGGTCGAGAGCCTCGAGCAACGAGAATTAATTAATCACGTACGTGATTCATCAATTAAATTGTCCACGGGGCAGAAATGTGGTTCGTTCACCATCACACGAGATTGATGGTCAGTTAATTTACACTTTGATAAGAAGTACTCAATAATCTGCTCAAGATGAAAGGAGCATATTCTTGCAATAAATATAATGAATTTAGTAAAGAAGAGTTGATTAGTACATTTTTTGGTTTCAGCAATTTTTTCCTCAAAATTTAGAACAAAAAAAAACTTATGTATCGATTTGATGCATGCCTTTGAAACAAGCTAAATTTATAAAAAATTATGTTACACCCACCACAGTGCAGTATATTTTTTTCAATAAATTATAACACGGCTCGAAGTCGAGCGTTGCAAAAAGACAAATTG
Source organism: Platygaster orseoliae (assembly GCA_030522825.1). Classification (NCBI taxonomy): domain Eukaryota; kingdom Metazoa; phylum Arthropoda; class Insecta; order Hymenoptera; family Platygastridae; genus Platygaster; species Platygaster orseoliae. Next base: position 4,019 of record JAPYZL010050489.1, on the reverse strand, counting down.
GATATATCTACTTTGGAAACACAGAATCTGAAAATCACTTGTTTTCAATTTGAAAATACTCTTTCCCATGCACTACCTAAATAAAAGACATTCAAGAACTTCCAACTAGGAAAATACCGCTCTTTTTCCGTAGCTTGGATGAAATTTTTCTGTCCTCGTTCGATATATCAACAAATAAATAAAAAAAGGAGAGAAGAAGAAAGTATTTTTCCGAGCGAGTTCGTGATGAACATGTATCTTCGCGTATGATTGTGCACATGGCAAAATGGCAGAGGCGAGATTTCATTTTGGTAACGTCTCGAGGGTGACGGTGATGTAAGAGCTGGCGCGCGTTGCCTCTGTATCAATCACGCCCCATATCGATTTATTTATGTCCTCGTCTACCAACTGTCCAAGTGTCGAGGGTCCGGAAGTTTCCTTCCTCGTTGACCCGAAAGCTATCTCGTATAATAGTCACCGAGACCGGCCACATCAAGGAGCTTCCTCGCCTACTGACAAATACTCCATATCGCGAGCAACCTCCCTTTCGTTTGTTTACTTTTCCAATACGTGGCAGACGTTTCAGCCCCGATCCCACGAGCTTTTTTCCTTGAGATCAGGCTTTTAATATTCCGCCAAGGAGCAGGAAAATTTATTTATTCAACGCCGTGAAGTAATGGCACGTTTCTCCCACGCTTGTATCTCATAAAACTCGCATTTCTTCACGTTGTTGAATAAAATATGGTCCTTGACAAGTGTAGGAATATACTATTATTCAACTCCCGCAAGAAATATGTAATTTTGGACCCCTGCTGAGAGTAAGAGAAATGTTCTCTCACGCTAAACCGTGGGAGAAGTACGTACTTCTCCCACGCTGTGATCAGCTGTGTCGATACAACATGGTGGCCCTGCGTATCGATGTGGGTATAGCGGATATGGCTGAATCTTCCTTCGTCACATTCAATAAATCCAATTAGACCGCCGCGGAGAATTTGAAATCAACGTATGTAACAAATGTTAATTTCATATTTCCCGCAGCGACCATATTGGATTTCCGATTGTGACGGCGGAGCTAGCCGGAACTGAGTGTTGAAAATATGTATACACGGTAAAAAAAGGTGATCAAATTTCGGTGGAGGTGTACTGAAAAGCATTATAACTCATATGACTGGAATCATATCTCAGATTTTCTACGGTTATTTCATATATTTTTATTGTTCTATGTAAAACAGAAAATGCAAATTGGTATAATAAAATTGAACGAATTCTTATATTTATAACCCTACTGAAAAAATTCAATTGGATTTCTTTTGGGATTTTAAATATCAAATTACAAATATCGAATAAAAAAATATCATGTTATTCATATTATTATATTTCAAATATTAAAAGGATGTAAAATAATTTCACAGAAATCCACGGTGTAAGCAGACAAATTTTTGGTAGAGGTTTTTTAAAAAAATCTAACTTGATGTTATCAATTCAAAAATCTAAAAAAATATCAAAAATTTAAAGAACAATTATTCCTAGATCATCAAATTTCAAAATGCTATATATAGAAATTTATCATATCAGTTCAATGTTGCAAGTTATATATATATATATAATGAAGAAATACAAAAACTTTTCTACCTCATTTATTAATCTCTCTATGTCAGAAATAAATTCATTTCTGAATCGCAGATTTATTCAGTGATACAGAAATAACACTGTGCGACAAAATTTAAGTTTGAAAAAGTTGATGAGCTCCCATCTCATTAGCAAAAATCGATAGTACATGGCCCCAAACGCATATATGTCGGAGAATTTTCAAAAGTTACCTCTCGTTTAGAGTAATTAATTATTTAAAATTCTAAATTAAAAATCGTATAACTCCCTAAATTTTTATTCGTATTTAAAAACGAAAAAAGGAAAATCGCTCTTTTAAATTGGGGAACCTATTTCTGCTGAAAAATTTGCGGAAAGTTGCATTTTTTTGCAAAATTTTTTGTATTTTTGTGAAAGTTTGCAAAAATTATCGCAAAGTTGCATTTTCGGAAAAAGGCATTGATTATTCTTATTTATTAAAAATTTTTCTCAAGTTCATTTAAAATATTGAAGATTATAAAATATCGAAGTTTATAACGTTTTTATTGAAGTCAATAATTATTATTATTCCCGAAAATGCAATTTCGCAAAAAATGCAACTTTCCGCAAATTTTTCAGCAGAAATAGGTTCCTCAATTTAAAAGACCTTTTTTCGTTTTTAAAATCGAATGAAAATTCAGGAAGTTATACGATTTTTAATTTAGAATCTTATAATTAATTACTCGTCAACAAGAGTTAACTTTCGAAAATGCTCTGACATATATGCGTTTGGGGCCACGTACTATCGATTTATGCTAATTAGAGCTCATCAACTTTTTCAAACTTAAATTTTGTCGCATAATGTAATTCGTGAATTGTTACAGCTTTCTCAATATAATGTTTTTGAGGAACAGTAAAAACGGTTTCTTTAAAAAGACGTTCTTATTAATGAATATCTCGTGAATAAGTTGAATCTTTTACAGTAAGAGTATGATCATTTATTCTTGGTAATCTTCTTACGAATTTCCAGAGGTAGGTATTAAGTAATTTTTTTATGATTTTACAATGAAATTACGTCTTGGAAATAATTTTAGGTTCTTGAAATGAGAACTAGTTATTAACTAATTGATCTATTTATGTCAGAGTTCAGTTCATTTCTGAATCTCAGTTTAAGTCAACTAGACAGAAATAATTCTTAATTTATAAGTGCTTCAATGAGAAGCGGATTCTGTCAATTCATTACGTTCATATTATGAGATCTTTATGTTTCTATAAGAAACGTGGAGTATCAAAATTCAACAGAGAATAATTTGAACAATAAAATACTGTAATATGTAGATATGTTGAATTATTTTTAGTGTGAATTATATAAATATTAGTATTAGTTCTAAACTGAACCTTACTTTATAAAATTTTCATCAATACGATAATAATAATGTGAAGATACGAATATATATTTTATAACTATCATGAAAAGTTTTTTACACATTTATGATTCATTTCACGTAAAACATAGATGTCGAATGATTAAGTTGTGTACCATTTGCAAATCAATTAATTATAAACCAAAAGTATGTTATTATTACACTAGTTTACATTAAAAATCTACTTTGCATAAAAAGTGTTTTCTACACTAATTTAGGGTCGCTGAGTATGAAAATATCAAGTATTGATTTTCACAAAGAAGCGTTATCAAAATATTTGCAAAAAACTTGTTTTTCTTTTTTATTGCCAGAAATATTGAAAATAATTAAATCAATCACCATAAAACATATATCATTGGAAAGGTATACTTCTTAGCTTTACAGTAATATACTGTTTTTATCGATGGAATCAGTAGTTTTTAAGTTGCAGCTACTGGAAATGTTAAAAAAGTGCGTTTTTCAGAACAAGTAGTTTTTTGAAACGCGGTTTTTTAATATTTTCTGTGGCTGTTACTTAAAAACTACTAATTTGATCGATGAAAGCAGTATATCACTGTAAAGCTAACAATAAGAAGTATACCTTTCCAATAATATATATTGTATGTAAATAAACTCAATCGTTTTTAATATTTTTGGCAAAAACTGAGAAAATCATGAATTTCGCAAATATTTCGACAACGCTTCTTTGGTAAAATGAATGATTGATATTTTCGTGTTCAGCGACCTCAAAATACTCTGAAAAACTCTTTTTTGAAAGGAAGTCGCAAATAACGAAAAATTTGTAAACCAGTGTTATTGAAGTCACAAATGAAAATTATATCTTGTTAATATTTCAATAGAAAAATCAATAATCTGTTTCATACGAATAATTAACGTGCAATATAAGTATTCTTTTAATATTTTATGTTTGAATGTTTCGATAATTTTACAAAAATTTCATAAGCTTTTCTGTTATACAGGGTGTATCAAAAACTACGGACGATAATTTGTATGAATTTTCTTCAGATTTTTCTAAGACTAAAAGTCCTCTACAACTTTTCGCAAAACTCA